>JAFIDM010000179.1:106899-123252 GCA_023159025.1 Thereuonema tuberculata
AGAAACATACAAATGGCGCATTTCTTTTGTAAACCTTGAAATTTCTCATAAAATTTAATTAAGTCCATATTGCTACTTCGATACTGAAACCGAAACACATTGATAGAAACATACAAATGGCGCATTTCTGAATCATTGTGATGAACGTCTCAGAACTTGAATGAACAAAAAATATGTGGTCAGTCGCCATTATCATTTTAAGAAAATATATTTGTTTGTTTTTTTAAAATAGGAAATATCGTTGCAAATGAAGTTATTAAGATTTGATGGATGCCTTCCGAAGTGATTTTTTTAATTTTTTTCAAGAGATAAATTTTATACAGAAAGAAATAAAGGACTCGGTAAAAATAAAAGATTTCATCGATTTTAGAATTTAAGTAGAATTTTCTCTGTTCATCATAAAGATAAGTTTATAGTTTAAGTGATGAAAAATACAGATCTGTTTAAATCACTGGAAAGATGATTCTACACATCTGAGATCCCAAGATTCGAATTCGCTGTGAGGTTATCCTTTCTTTTTAATTATTAATTTTACCTTTAAAATGAAACATTTAATTTGATATTTAAAAAATATTTCGCATAGCTGTTTTAAATATACAATTAAGAGATTTTCTATTTGCATTTTCAACAAAGATTAATTTGTAATTGGTACAAGAAACAGAACAAAGATTTTATCACGAGTTAGATGAAAGGGAAATACAACATTGGCTACTATCATCTCAAGACAAGAAACAGTCTATTACGCAGTAATTCTTTGACTAAAGTATCATTGAAATTTTTATCCAATGTGAAGTGCGAAGATACGTCATTCACGGATTGTATTAAAATTATGGAGCCAATCGAAACATGTAAAGGTTTCATGTAAATGATTTGAAATATTTCAAAGGCTAGCCCTAATACACGTTCTTGATAATTACAGTAGGTGTCAAATACTCTTTTCTCAAATTATAAGATAAGAGGCCATAAGAGATAAATAAGATCTTTTTTTTTTACAAAAAAGAGTTCTTCTTTGACTTATGTTGATCACGTTGAGTCACAGCTCCAGGCCTCTGGTCTGATATTATGATACGATGATTGATATCCATCTTCGATTTAAATTAAATTGCATTTTAAAAACACTGTTCAAACTCCTTTCTTATTTATCTATCTATCTATCTATCTATATCTACTTATCTATCTATCTAAATATAACATATTTAGCTTTCTATATATAATAAATTAGATAGTAAGGTCTTTTAATTTGGATAGAAGTATCTTCGAGAGATTTGTTTTTATTTGGATTTGCGACAAGTCCTCAATTTACACTAGTGAAGAAATTTTCAGTATTTTTTTCATTCTTTTGTAACGCCTTTCCGTAGTTTTGTGGCTTACATTTAAGCGTGGGAGTAAGAGAGTGAGAAACGAAGAAGGTTACATCAGTAGCAGGCTTAAAGGATTAAAGAAGCGCTGAGCCCAGGATTTACTTCAATTAAGATGTTAATAAATGGAAAACAAAGGATTAGGAAACTAATAGGTATGTCGAGCTATGTGTTAAGGCCCCTTTACATGTTAAAATCTTGATTAGCCATAATTAGTAATTACAAATCCCTTATATCCTTGTTAATTTGCGCTTTGAGTTTGATTTGATATTATTCAGTTGCTATTTGCTAATATATTTTTGCAACTTATCAGCTACTTAGTTTTTTATATATTAATAATTTTTAAGGAAACTAAGGAAATAGAGGGGAAATATAAAAAAAAAAAAAAAAAATAATTTTCCTTGTCTATCCTGATTTTAACTGTCTAAAATATAACAATTTTAATTTTAAATAAAAATTTTTTTAAGAGATCTTGTTACTTAAAATTTTTTAATACTTGTTTAAAGATATTTAATTGTAAATTTGTACATTGCTTTACCAGTAATTTTAGCTGTCTGCTAATTTAATTGTTATTTTAACTTCAATATATTTGTAATAGGCAGATTAGTTTCTTCATTCAAATGTTGTATGTCCAAGAGATGCTTTATTTCAATCCTAATTTTCATTGTTATTAGTATTTCGTAGCTTTTTGTATATTGGAAATGCGCCTTTGTCCAGCATCGGTTAAAAGGATTAAGCTCTGCATTTGGGCTGTTCCCCCGCTGTTCCCGATCCCCGCCGCTAGAGGTCAACGAAGATCTCCATGCTGTCACCAGATGTCATGCCAGATACCCAGAAGCCATCACTCAACTCAACCTTATATAATCCTCCTTCACTGTTGTACTCAATACTTGAGAATACCACCTCTCGGTGGAGAAACTAGTTGTAAACATTTTTTGTATAAATGTTTCGTTGCTTAATCAGGTGTATGGCTTTGTTTTTGCATGTAGTTCAGTAATTAACTTTGAAAATATCAGTTACCATTTATTTATTTTTTACAAGAAATTTATATTTCAATGTTTCGATTTATCCTGAGCATTCTCCAATCTGTTTTTTTCTTTTACCACAGTTCGTCTGGGGTATTACTCACATTGCAGTGCTACTGTACTGATATCGACGACGAGAGAGCGTGAATAGTCGTGAAATTCATTCGCAGTCACACTTAACTCAATTCGCATTGTTTTCCAAATCAAAATGATTCTATATCACAAAGAATTTTCGATGCACATTGTAATGAAAGAAAAAAAGCACCTAAATTATATAAACACATTAAAAAGGGTGAGACCGTGTTTACAAGTGACATCCCGAAACAGCTATTTCTCTCTATATTTCTCGCTATCACCCTTTATTAATGTATTTATATATTTTAGGTGTTTTTTCTTTCTTTCTTTTCTTTTGCGCACCGATAATTCTTTGAAGCAACCGGAGGGTAGCACAAGAATTTCGTTTACATTATTTTTAATGTGTATTTTGTTTTTTGTTTAGTTTTCTGGAGGTGCCATTCCTATTTCTGCTAAAATATTTCCTTTAATATTTATATTTAGCAGAAATATTTGAGAAAACATGATACCTATAGAAATAGATATTTAATATTTACAAGTTCGTTAAGATATCACCTTTTCTCAAATATATTCGTTTCATCCTACTGTCGCTTGATGTCTTCACTGTTTCAGGAAATCACAGTCACAGTTCCATTAGTATTATTGGGATTTTCAGATAATCATTGAAGAAAACGTCCAAACAAGGAAAAACACAACCACCACCAACAACATAGAAATGGGTTATTTTCAGGCGTCAACGCACCCCATGTTCGAAATATTTGCCATTATTTTCATTGGAATTTCCGGTATTAGCTTAAATCTTAGATATGCAACCATTTCATTTCAGTTGTCAGCTACAGCTTGATACTTAAGGTCTTGTACTCATATACTGAAGGTTGTCAGTTCGAATCTCCATTTTTTTTTTCTCAATGTCTTAGTGGATTTTCTTTTTTTTTTCCCTATCGTTCTTTATATTTTTTTCCCAACTTTTTTTTTAGTTCATCTTACGTTAATGTACTTCCTTTTTTTAGCGGCCCTATGTTACAGTTTCCCTGTAAAACATAGGTGACCGCTCTTGGTTTTTATGTCTGCTGGATGTCACAATCTGTCACACTCTATATTGGCCAAACGGTTAGCGATATTAGAATGGAACTTCACCATTGTGTTCAACATCAAAAACTAGGTGAACACGTCAAAAAAAATCAGACCTGTAGGATCACTCCCTGACCCCCAAGGCATGTTTTAGCGGCCTCTGTTACAGCTTGTCTGTCTCATGAAACTTTCATTGATATTGTTTTTAATTTCTTAGTGTTATAAATGTGATTGTTGCGAATGCAAAAGACGAAATTGTTGTTTGTTGTGCGATTGTTGTGATTGAAATTTTAAAAAAAATATCTCAACTTGCGGAAAAACGAGATGCTGATGCAAAGCGAGAAGCTTCACACTTGCGTAAAGAACGGTCTCTAAACAAAAAAGATTGTTTATAAAATTGTGCATATTATGGGGCCGCTTTGCTTTTGACACTGTCTAAAACCATTAATTACCTTGTTTATAATTATTTTTACATTTCTTTATTTTTTATGGGCCGCCCTTAAATTTATGCTTTAGCAAAAAATTATATTTAACTTTTGAAAGGACTGTGAACATCGTGCTTTCACGCGGATCTCGTGTGAAGCAATTTTAATCATGTCTAGATTTCCGGATCTACAATTAGCTTAAATTTTAGAAATGCAACCATCTCTATTCAGTTGTCAGCTACAGCTTGATGCTTCAAGTCTTATATTCATATAATGAAGATTGTCAGTTCGAATCGCCATTTCACTTTTTTTTTTTCTTAATGTCTTTGTGGATTTTTTTTTTTCTTTTTTTCTTAACTTTTTTTATAGTTGACCTCACGTTAATGTACTTCCTTTTCTTCAGTATTATTTTTATTTTTTTTTATTTTTATGGATCACCCTTAAACTTACGATTTAGCACAAAATTATATTCAATTATCTTATTATTAATTACTGTATAATAAGAAAACATTTTACTGATAAAGCAATAAGGGACGAGATTAAAAAGAAGAAAGAAAAAGATAAGAAATATAATAAATTGGTAAACTGAAAATTTAGAAATTGAAAAAAAAAAACAAGGTAGGGCTAGGGATTAGTAAACCAATCACAGTGCTTCCCAACGGCTTCTGAATCACCTTTACTTAAGAATAAAAAAAAAATAGCCCATTAGGGAAATGAACCCACGACCTTCGCTTTATTAGCGCGACGCTCTAACCAACGGAGCTAACAGACCTTCTACAACATTCAATATTCAGGCCACCTACAACTGAGCTAACAGAAGCCGTTGCGAAGCATTGTGGGATATGTGTCCACAGACAGACAAACCGGGGATATAAGGCTCTTTCAGAAGCCTAAAAAGGGAGTCAAAAGTCGGTTTAAGTTAAGTAGATTAGATTGGTTTGATGATGAATGTGAAGAAAAGAAGAAAAAAGGAAAATTAAAAAGAAATAAGAGGTTCGATAATCAAAGGTTCGATATTACTGTATTTAAATGAAAAGAAAAAGTATTATAAATTCTGTAAAGAATAAATTGAAGAGAGCTATGAATATACACTCACTTCCAAAAGTTAAGCACAGAGCGGTAAAATGCGAAAAAATGGACAATTTACTGCTTTGACTTGAAATGCTGCAAGTAAGTAGATCTATGTTTATTCATGAAAAAAAACAAAGAATTACATATAGAGATAACAAAATATTGAATTTTCATAAATTATAAGATGATTTGCGTTATTAACAAAATGATGTTTAAATTCAAAACAAACAATAAAAACCGACATTAATAGGGTATGTGAGTACCCCTCACCTGCATACAAAGTTTGCAGCGTGTGATCATGCTTGTTACGAGGTGATCAACCACCGCAGAGTCCAGTAATCGCCATTCCTCCTGTAAGGCAGATTCTAAAGCTCTGAAAGTGGCTGGAGGTGGGAAAAGTCGACATATAGCACGGCCGAGAGCATCCCAAAGATTTTCAATTGGATTAAGGTCCGGCGAGTAAGCTGGCCACTCCATGCGCGCAATCTCCTCACTCTCCAGAAAGTCATCAATGATGGCAGCTCTATGGGGATGCGCATTATCGTCCATTAAAACGAAAGAAGGACCAACTGCTGCAGCGTACAGTTTCACAATGGGGTTAGGACTTCGTCTCGATGCCCTACAGTCGTCACAGAACCTCGCCTGTAGATATGCAGGTCAGTGCGATATCCCAATAAAATCCCTGCCCAGACCATGATGCTTCCACCGCGGAATGCGTGATGTTCGGTGATGTTCTGGGGCCGATTGCGTGTGCCTTGTTCCCTCCAGACCCTTACACGCTTATCATCGGGTTGTAGGGCAAATCTGGACTCATCTGTGAACATAACGTTACCCCAATCAGACATAGTCCAATTCACATGCTAGCGGAACCACTGTAATCGTGCCCCTCTGGATTGGACGGATAAAGGAACACAAACTCGGGGTACCCGGGCGTACAGACCATTCATGTGTATCCTTCGACGAACAGTAATGGCAGATATCGTCTTACCAACGGCCGCTACAACCATAAATGTCACACGTGTGGAGATCGATCTTTGATTCCGCTTGGCTATAACCGCAATATATCGATCTTCCGCGGGAGTCGTAACCAGGGCCGTCGCGTAGTTTTTTGGCGCCCGGGGCAAGATTTCGTCAGGCGCCCCCTGAATCTCCAATTCAACAACCAAAAAAAAAAAAGGAATCTCCTTTTGGGGCGCCCAGCGCGATCGCCCCGGTCGCCCCGCCCACGCGACGGCTTTGGTCGTAACCCTTGGACGACCGGCTACAGGTCTTCGGACAACTGTTTGGCTGGTGTGGAATTGTTTCCATAATCGTGAAATGACGGAATGATGAACGCCGAAGAATCGAGGAACATCTGTTACAGACTGTCCTGCTTCAATGCGTCCTACAGCCCGCCAGCACTCAGAATCTTCCATTTGTCTTCTGGAAGCCATAGAAACACGTCGAGCCTGAAAATAAATCGTACGAAAGTTCTAAACACCTTTCATCAGCACTTATATGCAACTCCTGTAACCCTTCACAATGCCTGTTTTGCATATTTCTCGACGCGAAACCGTGATTGGCTGTTACCTATACAATTTGTCTACTTCCTTCTACCTTGGCAGCAAATTTCAGCTTCTTTAATTCAGATCTCTTACGGAAATTTCCTCTATGTGCTTAACTTTTGGAAGTGAGTGCTAAAATATAAAAAAAAAAAAAATTCAAAGAAACAGATACTAAATTATGATAAATAATTCGGGACTTTCAAGGGAATTATACAAATTTTGAAGAGCACATGAATAGACAAGATATAGAGATTTTTTGTATTTAAGTTATTAGGAAAGGAAACATATGTGAATTATAAGGTGAAAAGAATATTGGAAAAGAAAAGTATTTTATAAAAGATTCAAATGTAGTGGATAATAAAATTATAGAAGAGAATGAGATTAAGTATTAGTAAAATTAAAAAATAATAACGATCCATGAACTGATGGAATTAATAATGAAATTCTGAAAACTTACAACGCAATAAGTAAGAGTGGATTACAAATTGTTTAGATTACAAATTAGGGATTTCGAACAAATTCAGATAAATAGAGAGAAAGAAATATTATCTCTTTCTTCAAAAAAGGAGATAAAATACTCCCGAAAAATTATAGAGGAATAACCCTTTTAAATACTACTTTCATAATCTAAAGAGATAATTAAAAATAATACAGGGAAACTGAATTTCGAAAAATAATGCGTTAGAAGAAAATCAGATATGTTTTAGCACAGGATATTCCACCCACGATAATATCTTTATATTAAACTAGCAAACCTATGATCGTGTGTACTTTGTTTTTATTAGATACATAAAAGTTAACTATTTTTTTTTCCTTAATCTAAACCATTATTAAAAGTATCTGAATGTTAAATGTTCATTCAGTATTTAAAAATGAACTTGAAACTATTGTTTCTAAATGATGTTTTAATATGACTTTGGTAAACAGTGTGCTTATAAATTAATAGGACAAACTTTATGGGGTGGAATAGTACTCTAAAACAAACATTTTTTGTCAAACAATGTAATTCCGCAACTGTCATGTTTACACGGTAGAGGGCGCTGTTTGGTCATTGACGATAAGCCTTATATTACCAAAGTAATTCAAGTTACTATATATAGCCGGACAGTGATATGAAATTTGAAACCAATGTAAAGAACAAATCACTGCCTGAAAATGCCAATTCAAATTTCAGATTACCGTTTCTATGGTGATAAAACAGAAGTTTACCACCACGTCTTCAGCGGCGTAATTCTTTACGTCTGAATTTAAATTGCAAATGATTGATTGAAATCTTTGCATTTCTAAACTCGAAGGATGAGCTTCAAGTTTGGACACCTTTTCTCATTTTTCAGTATTTTCTCATTTTTCAGTTTTCCTTCTCGTAGTGACTTCAGACACGAAATGTCTGACCGTATTTTCTCAATCTTTTTCTCAAGTCTGATTCTCCATTTACGCGGCCCTCTTGGTTTATACTGTTTGGGTAATTTGTACCCCAGTTCCAATGTAGCTATGTACGCTGCACTGTACATGAGCTGATTTGTTTCTTTTAATGTTGTTGTGGGGATTGTTGCAATGATTTCATTGATGTCTATTAGGAGGCTTCTAACTTGTTTGCTGCGAATTTGTCGCAATGGTGATAGCCTTTGACGATTGTTTTCAGTGTTCATATGTTCAATTATACGTTCTTTAAGTAGCTTTTGTTGGTCATTAAGTTCATGATGTTCCTCAATCCTAATGATTTCTTCAATTGGTATATTTGTGTCTGCAGTAGTATCTAGCTGCTGTGGTGTTGTCAAATCCAGTGTATTATCATTTTCATCAGGTTTATCAACCTGTCTTTTAATTTCATCTAATTCCAGTTCTGAGAATAATTTTGTTCTCATGATCATGTGTCGCTGCTGCATTATTCTAGGTTCAGAAATGTCACAGTCAGGGTTTCTCTCTGTCCAAATTCCCATCATCCTCTTTTGATATCCCCTCACAGAGGGATCGGACATGAAGTAGCATTTTATAATTTCTCGATTTCATCGATTGTCCACCTTTTTCGTTTAGTTTTTCCAAGTGTTTCGGCAGCTGGGACTGCCTCTTCCTGTAGCCCACTTGTCGCCTGGTGCCCAGGTTGCTCAGCACCAAACGCAGCCGTTATTGACCCGGGCCGCGACTGATCCGGTGTAGGATTAATTTTTCTTTGTCTCATCATGGTTGATGGTTGTGGGGGACTTTTAGTTTTCCCCCATAGCTGAGGCCTGTCTGCCTTGGGTGGCCCTTCTGGTAGAATACACTACCGACAGCATAGCCCCCAGCCCTGAGGTACTTCAGCCCACCCGGCTCGCCAAGCCAGTCCCCCGTCGGGTGGGTATATATATATATATATATATATATATATACAGGGTGTTTTGAAAAGATAAGACAAAGATAAGAGATACGGTTCCAAAGGTTATTATGAGTCGATAATTTCTCTGACATTTAGTTGTACGGGCCATAGTTGCAGAGCTAGGAAATGAATGGCTTGGGAATTGTCCTAATCAAAGAAAGCTCAGTTTACATTACGATGTCTAATTAAATAAGGTATTTTCTTTAATTATCATACTTGTTTCGGTCATGACATTTGTTATCTTGTAATAAATATTTACCTTAAGTCGTGACTGAAAACGAATACCTTATTTACTTACACATCCTAATGTGAACTGAGCTTTCTTTGATTAGGGACCATTCCCAAAGCATTCATTTCCTCACTCTAAAACTACGGCCCTTACAACAAAACGTCATAAGCATCGTCGACTCAAAAGGACCTTTAGAACTCGGTTCTCGTCGCTTTGTATTTCATTCCGAAATACTCTGTATACATAAATCATTAATTCATTTAGGAAGTGAAACACTAGGTACATAAAACTGTTGAACTGTATGGGTGATTTATTAGTAATAATATACCAATGAATGACAAATAACGAATATGTAAAGATATATCTTTAAATATAGAAAAGGGCGATATCACAATGCTAAATTAAAAAAAAGAATTAAGGCTCCACGAACTGAAAATATCTGATAAAATGAGAAGCAAAATATAATATTACATCAAAATAAAATTACTTATAAAGAAAATAACAGAACTTGCATGCACAGTAAAAACAAGGATTTATGAAATTTTCAACATAATTTTCCTTTTCAATCAGATGAAGAATTTTAAAAAAGAAAGTTACTCACTGAATTTGTTTTGTTTTTTTTTTTCCTTTACACATATATCTTCCATAAAAACTATATTAAATTTACAAAAATACGAACGAGCTACATGTTTTGTTCACTTTATTGTAAATATAATATAGTTTATTATATGTATACACATATAACGTATATGTCTATAATGTATTTATTCAACTTAAAATTCTGAACACACGTTAAACTGAAGCCGTAATTTTTTTTTTTCCAATTAATCTCTCATTCTCATTGCTACACTCCTACTGCCACACTTTTTACATTCCAAATTTTACGTTTAAATTCATAGCTTTTCTGTTTTAGAAGAAAATAAATACGTTGCACTATAAATACGTTTAGTAATTTATTAGTTATAACAAAACAATCATTAGTTGATTATTGTTTTTTATTATTTTTATGATTTTAATTAAATTATCAACCTTATATTTTGTATTTAGAATATCATTTTGTAAAGTTACAAATTAATGCTCTGTTAACAATAAATACAGAAAGATCTTATTTGATACAAAAATTAGTCTAGTAGAATTTTCTTAAAAGATTTCATTCAAAGTAAATTTATTCCACAACTATTATCAGGCTTTAATTCTATCTTATTATAATAGCAACAGAATTTATTTGCCATTTTCACTTCTTTATTGTCTCCTTCAATTTTATCTAGTAATTTATTTATTTATTTATTTATTTATTTATTTATTATCTGAAATTTTTTTATTTTGTCCAAGTATGTTATTTATTTTTTCCCATAATTTTTTAGGTGATTATTGAATTTTTTTTTAAAGTTTCAACATAACATTTTTTTTTTCATATTTACTAATTTCTTGTTTTAACATATTTCAATATTTCTTATATTTCAGTTTGTAATTTTAATTTGTTGGATTATTTTTAGTTTGTTTAAATAGTTTATCTTTAATATTTATCTCATTTAATAACTCATCAGTAATCCATGGTTGTTGCTTTCTATTTCTTTTTTTATTTCAATCTTATATTTAATTTCTTTATTATATTTGCTGTTATAAATACTAGATAATATTTTAGCATAAAATTCCTTTGGATCTTTATAGTTATATATATCCTCATTATTGCATAACTCCAACAAATTATCAATCATAGTCTTTTTATTTAAAAAAATATTTTTTTTTTTTATAATTCTACAATAATTATTAAGAGAAATGTACAGTAATTATTGTCCATCAATTTCAACATATTAACATCATAAATTTCAATTGCTACAATAAAATGATCTGATATTATTATATTACATATAATATCTTATGAATCATTACCAAAATCCTTTATAAAAATATAATCAATACATGAATTATTATTAGATTTCTTATTAGTTTGTTTACGTTCCATAAATACTATTTTTCCATCATTTTGAGGTTAATATACTGAAATATTTTAAAACCTATTTATTACTATTCATTTTGAGGAGATTTATATTAATATCTCCAATTAATATATTGCTACTTCTATTTCTAGAAAAGCCATGCAGGTGTGGGCTTGCGGTCTCAGGCATCGGTCTGCCGTGAGGCCCCTGTGCCGGTACCCGAGTTCAAATCCCGGTCGAGAGCATAGATGTTTTAATTTCCTTTCCTGTGTTGTCAGCCTCTTCTTCATTTTCTCTTCGCTCTGACGTCATTCCGTAATGGCGTCTTGGAGAAGGCAATGGGAAACCACTCCAGTATCTTTCCTTAGTCCGTCTATGGCTTCTTCTAGGGGTTCGCCGTTGTGGGACACTAGGAATCCATCGACCGCGTACCTCCGGCTCGAAGATCGCACTTAGTGGAGTGTTCTAGAAAAACTCCTATTTTTGTTAATGGGAGTCTATAAATAGCTACAATTTTAAATATAGATTTATCATCCCTTTGAAACTTTAAAATAGAAACTTCACATGAAATATTATTTAGTTTTCTGTTCTTCAAAATTATCTCTATAAAAAATTAAAATACCTTCTCCTTTTTTTTTTCTCTCTTAAATTTTCAAACTGTTTAAATTTTTCTTATTTGTATATTAAGTTTTTATTTCATAGTTTTATTAACCTCAGTTAATATTATTATTTGAATAAAAGACAATAATTTTTTAATTTTAACCATAAATATATCCCAATTGCTTCTCATTGATCTTACATTTAGATGTATAATTTTTTAACCATGAATTAAGGTTTTCCAATTTTAATGTATTAGGTTTACATAATTGATCCACATTTACCATTTTTTTTTCTTATATTACATAACAAACAATTGACATGACAAAAATTCCATTACGTGATTTTCTTTAAATCCTCTTCCTCTTCAATTTTCAAAATATTACTGTCTTCCATTTTTCTTACCATGATTTTTACCATACTTAATCCATATGAATTTGTATTTCTTTTCTTTTATTAGTGATTTCACCTTCCAAAATAAGTTTTGTTTTTCTGCGTTTGATTCTCATTTACAAAAACATATGAGTCATCTTCATTCTTAAATATTAAGTTGTTATTTAATCTGATACCTCTTCTGACCGATAACCATTTAGATTGTATGTTTCTATTTACAAATTTAACAATTATAAGAGGAGTTTTATCCTTGTTTTTTCATAGAAATTCTATGGATAACATCTATATCATTATTACTTGTTTCTATATTTATCATATTTCCAATTTTTTTTTGTAATATCAAGTAAGTTTTCATCCCATCGATATTTTAGTCCTTGCACCTATATTAAACTGCCTAGAACAGTGTTTTTCAACCGGGGTGCCGCGGCACCTTGGGGTGCCACGGCACCCAGGTTGGGGTGTCACAAAGTTTAGACATTTTCCTGGAAATTTGCTTAAGTGAAGTTCAGTATAACTCATTGTCAGTTCTATTTTGCTACGAGATATCAAGTAAAGCCCAGATCACACCAGCATATTTGTCAACAATGTTTTCATCATTGACCCTATCATTGACAGTCTATGATCGTTTGAGTTTGCAAGATAAATTAAATTGATGGTTAAGAGAATTAAAAAAAAAAGGGAATGTAAGCATGTTTAAACATTTTTCTACTGTGGCAAATGTCAAAATAATACCTCTTATTTCTGAACATATACAAATCTGATTCAATAACATAAGTCACTAATTTCCTTCTTTACGTGTTGAGGATTACGATTGGATATGAAATCCATTCATTGTGGACTTAATGAAGTAAAGATAAATCTTGAAGAGCAAGAAGCACTAATTGATTTAAAGAATGATGGCAATTTAAAACTGAAATATAAGGAATTGAATATTAAAGAATTTTGGATACACATAAAACCAGAGTATCCTCAATTAGCTAAAAGAGCTTTCACAATATTATTTCAATTCTCCACTTCATATTTTTATGAATTTCGATTTTCGGCTCTTACGTCCATCAAAAATAATAAAAGAGAACGTTTGCAAACGATAGAAGAAGAAATAAGAGTGCGTCTCTCCAATATTCCACCCAGAATTAAAAAGATTTGTGCATCACGTCAGGCTCAGATCTCGCATGAATGAAAATTGTTGTTATTTACGTATTTACGCAACTTTGTGTAATTTGATGTATTTGATAATAAAACTAGATTTAAAAAACAATAGCAATACTATTATTTTACATGTAGGTATTTCGACAAAATTCAATGATCGTAAATTTTGATTTTGAACACGTAGAAACGCTTTTTTTGCATTAAAATGCTACTTCAAACTGTCAATTTTTAAAATTTTGGACCCTACCCCAGCTTTGCGTGTAATATTCGTTTTCGCAAAAAATTCATTTGACCGATTAGCCTCCCCCTCCCCCCCTTATTCAGATTGTAGATCCGCCGCTGGTCAAGGGAGTCACAATTTCTTATTTTTCAATCAAGGGTGCCATTCAATAAAAAAGGTTGAAAAACACTGGCCTAGAATGTTGTTCAATGTCATCTAATTTGGTTTGCATGATATTTATATCACTTTTCAAGTTTACATTGTCTTTTTTAAGGTCCTGGATTTCCTTTTTCAAATTATTATTGACTTCTTCATTTTGAACATATTTTTTTAGGAGATCGTCGTATTGATTAGAAAGAAATCCCATTGAAATTTTTACCTGATTTAGATCTTTTGAAATGTAAGATAATTTATTGTTCATTTCTTTCAAAAGATCAGTAGTTGATAGATTTTCTATATTTTTCTCTATATCTACTTCTTTATCTGGATCATTTCAGTTCTTACATAATGAATATTTCCAATTTTCCTTTCAGTCTAGACATTGCTTTATGAGTGTTGAATGACAGAACAATTGTAATGATATTCCCGTCCACAAAAGTTACAAATGACTTCTTGAGTCTCAAAAATTTTATTACATTGGTGACAAATATTAGGAGGTGACATAGTTATTTAATGAAGTCCAGCCTTGTCAATCTGAAAAAAATGAAAGACTATTTCTAGTAGAACAATTATTTTCATATACAAGTGAATAGGCTCTCCTTCATTTGGAAGATTCCATTAACATACAGGGATTCAATTCTTTAATATTAGTTCAATTTCATCTCTTTCTTATCCTTTTGAATAACTAACTCAATACTTTCGTTGAGTATAAAGTTTCTATAAGTAATTTCTTATCTTCAATCACTTAATTTAATTAATAGGTTGCACACAAGACGACCACCTGTGTCGATAGAAGACTCCATTTTTTAAAGGATTTCAAATTTGATAAATACTTATCACCTTTGTTAGTTCACTTGATATTTATGTAATATCCTTTTTTCTTTTTGTTTAATTAAATATCGATAATTAGTTCCTATATATTCCCTAAATAAAACTTATATAGGTTCTGGAAGCAAACTTGCGTAAACAACTAATACTTGTCCGCTTGCCAGGAAGTGCCCACTTGATAAAATAGTTTCTCTCCTTTGTTAATTCACTTATTATTTGATTTAATTCCTTAGCTTTATCACTGTATATATATATAAATTTAGTTTCTATGTAATCCTTCTGCTTGACTGACTCAAAATTACAGAGGCAACGAACACACGTCCGGTTGCCACGAACGCTGAATAATTATAATAATAATAATATGTGCTTTGGTCCTTGACCCGCCATTTTGTATTTGCTGGGAAATCTAAAAATTTTAAAAATAATAATAATAATAATAATAATAATAATAATTATTATTATTATTATTAAATGTCGTGGGGAGGGGGCTTGTGTGCTCTAATGATGTTGGGAGCTATGCTGGCGGTAGTGTATTCTACCAGAAGGGCCACCCAAGCCAGACAGGTCTCAAATGAAGAGTCAGACTAAGTGTGTCCACCAACCCAACAAACATGGTGAGACAAAAGAAAACAAATCCTATTCCGGATCGGTCGTCGCCCGGGTCAACAAGGGCCGCGTCAGATGTTAGAGTCCCTGGGCATCTGTCGACAAATGGGTTACAGGACTCAGCTGCTATGGTTAGGCAACCAGGGCCAAGCACTGCAGGTCTACTGGAAGAAAAACAACTGAAGCGAAAAAAATATACTGTGTCTGAAAATCGTACTATTATGGCTTGCTATTACAACTCAGAACCAGAAAAACGTGGTTATTTAAAAAGAATGTTTGAACTTTGGAAAGCAAAATACCCAGATTCAACTATTACAGAACAAAGACTCGCAGACCAAAGGCGTTTTGTAATGCGAAATAAAGTGTTTAGTGATGTAGAACTAGAAGAAATTCAAGAAATTTGTAAAAGTAAAAAAGTAGAGTCAACTGTTGAAACAACTGAAGGCAGTTTTGAGGAGACTAGTGGCATGCACGAAACACAAATGTTGTATGATGAAAATATTCAAATTGAAGAAGAAAGAACTACTGAACCACCACTGACACAAATCAACATAGAAATCACTGATGATTTGAATCCACGGCAACAACAGTTAAAAGAAAAAATAATGACACATGCACAAGCATGTACAGAAAGACAAAGATTACCAACCTTAAAAGTGGTGTCAAAAAAAGACCTTGCACCAATCATGAAAGATGTGAATATGGCATTAGCAACAGTTCCAATTTTATCTTTGGAGCAAACCAATCAGCTTGCTTACAGCACAGCTGTAATTGTCACAGAAGAACTGGGTATTCAAAAAAACAAGCCAAATGGATCAGCAAAATCAACACCAAAATGGAAAATTAGACTGGAATTAAAGATAAAAAAATTACGCTCTGATGCAAGCAATTTGAAGAATATGAAAGAACAAAAATTGAAGAATGCAAAAATCAAAAAGGAATTAATAAAGAAATACTGGCTCAATACATGAAAAGTTGATGAAGCACTAGAAATTGTAAAACAGCAGATAACAGCAACAGCCAGAAAAATAGAACGTTATGATGCACGAATTGTTCAATTTCGACAAAACCAGCTTTTTCAATTAGACCAAAGACGATTCTACCAAAGCATTAACTGCCTTAACCAGCCAAAATGTAAAAAACCTGATAAGAATGAAACAAATCAGTTTTGGAAAGATCTGTGGGAAAATGAAAAACATTTTAAGCAAAATGCTGGATGGATAAAAGACTTTGAAAATGATTTTTGTGAAAATCAAATGCAAGATCTTTTTATTACTGCAGAAATGATTAAAAAGCGAATAAAAAAA
>JAFIDM010000179.1:129865-152648 GCA_023159025.1 Thereuonema tuberculata
TCTTTATACGCAGGTGAAAGCCATCAGATCGTATACATTCGAATCACATTCCCCAGACTTTAGTGTGTTCCAGTTCTTTACACACAGGTGAAAGCCATCAGATCGTATACATTCGAATCACATTCCCCAGACTTTAGTGTGTTCCAGTTCTTTATACACAGGTGAAAGCCATCAGATCGTATACATTCGAATCACATTCCCCAGACTTTAGTGTGTTCCAGTTCTTTACACACAGGTGATAGCCAATAGAGACATTGAGTCCAAGATCAAAAGAGAAACAATTAATAGTGTTTCAAGGAAAACCCATACGAGTTTGAAAAAACAATCCCGATAGTATCAAGTTTATATTTGCTAAGTAAATTTGATTTGTTTCTATTGAAATTTTGTTTTCAGGTTATAGATCAATAGAGTTTGTTCTACTGAATCAAGAATGTTATTGAAAAGGTGAATCATAAATGTTTCATGTTTTAGTGACAAAGGTTATGTTGGTTGTGATACATGTACATTTTATTTTTGAAGGATTGATTTTCTACGGGTTATTTGATCTCATAGAACGGGATTGGGTTTTTACTCTTTTCGGATAACAGGTGCACCTTGGGGAAGAATCGGGGAAATCTTTTGGAAAGGGAAGTTTGAAAGGTTGGAAGTAAAGGGGAATATTTATTGTCATACATTTATTGTCATTTTTTAAAAAAAATGTGTTTGTGGAAGCAATAAAAAAATTAATCGTCAATTTTAAACGTATGAACTTGTTTGTTTGTTCTTTATCCATGTACATTCCTTGATCGAGAGTTCGATTATCCTAAGTAATCCAAAAAGGGAAGAGATTAAGGTGTTTTAAGCAAAATATTAAAATAAATTATTATTGAAAGGAATTGTTGCAATTATTAGAGTTTGTGGGTTTATGACTTTTGGGACTTGGTTCATTTCAAACAGGGCCCAGCACTTGAAACCATTGTCCCGAGGAAGGTAACTTCATCCCCACATAGATAATTTTGAATTCGTCTTATTAAAGTTACTTATTGCTCATTGGCGTAAGGGATCATAACTGATTCAAGACATCAACAGTACTTACACAGGTAATTAAAGTCAACCAAATCTTAGATCTTCATAAAATATCACAAAACTTTAATAAACTTCAAAATACTGCACCACAGACCAATATTTCGTCGTATTTTTCAAAAACTTCTTCAGGGTTAATAAGACATAATAAACAAATAAATAAAATAAAAATAAAAATAAAGATCAAAACGGAAAGAGAAATACCTTCTCAAACCTTACAAATCAATAAATAAATTCTATGGTAATAAGTACATCAAATGATACTATTGTCATATAACAATAAAACATTTGAAAACAATCAAAAGATTTGAAACTTATTATTACATTAAATGGTACTAACTTATTGTTATTTACAATAAAATACTAATTAAATTTTAAAATTTTACTTAATCTTTTGTTTTTTATCAAAGATTCTCTGAAAATGCTCAAAGACATGTTATTCACTTTCTGTGATTTATCCCTGTTAAAACATATGCAGCAATTTATTAGACAAGATTCTAATGCATATCTTTTATACTCATCTTGAATTTTGTAAATGATATTCACTATAGGATCTGGGTTGTGACCATATCGAATACAGTGGGCTGCCCATTCAGATATTTTCTCATGTTTATTACGGAATGCCCGTACATGTTCATCCACCCGTTCTTTAACTGTGTGACCTGTGCTTCCAATGTAGACCCCCTGACAATCTCTACATTGGAGAGCATAAACCACTCCCATATTGTGTAGATCTGTATTTCCTCTTTCTCTTTTGAATTGAAATAAAACATTATCTTTGAAATATACTATATTGATTTTATTTTCTTTACATTCTTTTTTTACACTGTCATTAATTTTTAAACCAATGGGGAATATTATGCATTTTTTAAACTCTTCTTTATTATTGTGGTCTTTTTTTATATTTCTTCTTTTAAAAAAATCTTTAAAATTTCTTTCAATAAATTCCAAAGGGTATTCATTCATTAGTAATCTTTCTTTCAAATTAATAATCTTTTCTTTCCATAGTTTTTTGTCTTCTGTAAATTCTCTCATATTGCAATGATAATTGTAGAAATTTAATTAAGATTGTACGTAATTTTTCATTAAATAACATGCTATAAGCTAAAAATTAAAAAAAGACAGTCCTCCCCAATAGCGGACACCTCCCAATAACGGACGAAACTTCCGGTCCCGTGACTGTCCGTTATTCGGAGGTAACACTGTAAAAGTGTCAAAGTGTGACAACAGATTGGGAGTGAAGACGCTAGAATTAATTTTATTCTCGTTGTTTAAAGCATTTGATTTAAAGGCTTTGTATATCAATATAGAACTGGATTTGTTTTTAACAAATGTTAACAATTGTTTAGGTTGATATTAACTGTTCTGTAAAATTAGGTGTACGATATTTGTATAATTTGTTTATAAGAAGTTAAGTAATTTAGGGCTTATATGAATTAACGGTTCCAATTGGTTGAAATTACAGTTAGTCAACCTTTATTTGTAATACAGTAAAACCTCGTTAAGTCGTCACTCAAGGGACCGAACATTTTTGACGACTTAAGCGGAGTGGGGATTTTTTGAAAAAACAAAACAAAACAAAACACTGAAATACAATATTTTTATGAATTGCTGTAGGATTCGGCGAGAAAAACAAGATTTTCGGAAATCAATACATGCAAATGAATGAGTGGAAAATAAAATAACAACAACACATTTTATGCTAATCACATTTTATTTTGTGGTTACACTTTGTAATGAAATGGAACTCCAACTTTTGTGCACATAGTTAATCGTATCTAAAACCGAAACTTGTAGCTTTTCGTTCCTACCCAAGGCTTTTATCATGTCCTTTACAGCTTTTTTTGTGCTTTCGTTTAAAGTCAAGAATTATCCCTTGATCTAAAGGCTGAAGAATACAGTTACATTTGGAGAAAGAAAAGCAATTTCGATCGCTTTCAAATTTTCGGGGCTTACTCGCTATGAAATAAAATCACACTCAGTAGTGGTCAAGAAAAACGTCTAATCTTGACAAGAGTCGCAGCGAGAAGTGTCTCATTTTCCAAGTGAATTTCCCACGTGAAAATTCCCCATAAAGGCTATGCTTTCTTAGAGTGAAGGGGCGGGGCTGAAAAGATAGCAGGCGAAATTGAGAATAAAGATGCTTTTCGCCATTTTTGAGGGTGACGAGTTATCCGGAGTAGAATTAAATTTGGTGACGAGTAAAAGAGTGTTATTTTACATTATTGTCTATGAGACCTTGTCGGGACCAAAGGAAAACGACGACTTAAGCGGAGTGACGACTTAACGAGGTTTTACTGTAATATGAAGTGCTAACACAATTTTATCTTTCGTATTTATTGGTAAGATAATGAAAGGTTGTTTTATTTAGATTGCAGAATTACAACTCTTATTTCACTATATGTTTTGTTGAAACTTCTGGAATGTGATTTTCCTAGTTAGTTAAGTTTAGACATATACAGCGTGAATGTATTGTGCTAATAAATGAAGATTGTTACATAAAGTTTTCTATGCTGTTACATCGTTGAGCGTCATTTTAATTAATCGAGGCATTACTCTGACTTTACACATAAACTGTTGTGACATAATAATTCAATAAACATTAAGAAAACCAAAGTTATGTTAATATCAAAACGAGAGAAACAAATAAATGTAACCATCAACAGAATTGAACAAGTAAAAAATTTCTGTTATGCGGAACAAATTATCACACAAGATTCCAGATGTAAAAACTAGAATAGCAATGACTAAAACAGCATTTAGAACTAAACAAAACTTATTGCTATGTAATAAAATAGATGTTAACTTAAGGAAAAAAATATTAACAATTTATATTTGATCGGCTGTATTATATAACATTTAAACATGGACACTTAACACCAAGGAAAATAGATATTTAGAATCCTTTGAGATGTGGTGTTACCGTAGAATGGGAAAGATCAATTGGACAGAAAGAAAGACAAATAATGAGGTATTAGGAATGGTGGATGAAGAAAAGAAAATTATAAATTAAAAGAAGATCTTATATTAACCCGGGGGGGAAGAAATGAAAATAGATGGAGAAGAGGTGGAGAGAAGAGAAGAATTCAGAAAAAAGATCAGGGGATTCAAGGGTTTTCAAGAAAAGGCAAAGAAGAAGACGGGAGCAAAATGGACGGAAGAAAGAAGGAAACAACATAGTGAAAGAATGAAAGAATACTGGAAGAGAAGAAAGAAAGTAGAAAAATAATCATGAGTTATTTCACGTGGTCCATAGTCGGCCAAATTCGAAGAAAGAAAGAAGAACCCGGGGGGGGAGGTATCCAATTCGCTGCACAGTAGGCCACGCGATATTTTCTATTTTAGCATGACGTCACATGGATTGCAACTGGAAATTCTCTTCTATTCAAATAATGAATAATGCTTCATTGTTTGAAAAAAAAATTTTTTTTTGAAAATTAGCGAAATAGTATTTGAAATATTAAATTTATAAGCGACCTGACACTAAAATAAATAAATAAATAAATCGAAAAAAGGAACTTTTTAAAGATAATATTAAGACAGAAATTATAAATTTCACTGTTATTTCATCAACTATTACAAAATAGAATAACTTTTTAACTACATTGACTTCGTTTTCAATAAAGACCAATGATAATTAATGAAATGAAATGCTACCAAAGAAATTGAAAAACAAAATGTTGATGAAATTCGTGAGATTTTTTGTTGTTGTTGCTGTTATTTTCTATAAATAAGTGATTTTTTACGTGAGTTGTAGTAAGTCGTTGATTTAAATGGTGAAAGGAACTTCCAGAAATAACATTAAAATTAATAATATTAAGCCTACTAACTTGGCACTTTTTCTCCACATAACAAATTACAACATTATTTAAAACGCAACGTACGTTTCGGAATCACATTAACAGAATTCCCTTATCAAGCAAATATTTCTATTTTAAAAACCCAAATGTCCTTAATCAGGA
This sequence comes from Thereuonema tuberculata, assembly GCA_023159025.1. Classification (NCBI taxonomy): domain Eukaryota; kingdom Metazoa; phylum Arthropoda; class Chilopoda; order Scutigeromorpha; family Scutigeridae; genus Thereuonema; species Thereuonema tuberculata. The sequence goes on from JAFIDM010000179.1 coordinate 134,890, forward strand.
TTCATCAAATTCGAACTGGTGATCGCCATGTTAGACAGATGTGGTTGGCAGTTCCCTCTGGTGACTGGTCTTAAAATTTAAGCACATACGGAAGTCGTTATCTGCTCTGAAAGATAAATCATTTTGTATACATAAGATCTAAAACCCATATTCCAGTATGTTTTTGGTTGAGAGGTCCTGATTATAACTGCCCAGCATTCGAATCATACCGGATTCAAAAAATTCCCTTAAATATTTGGATTTTCTTATTCCCAAGATCTCTATGTTTGCAGTGTCGAGGGTGTGTCCTGTTTGTTGACAATGCAATGCAGTACCATAACGGTATTACCTTTACTGACCGCCTACCCATGCTCTTTTATACGGATGCCTAATTCGCGTTTAGAATTTCCTACGTGTAAGCAATTTCTTTGTCCGTTATGACCCGGTTCGCATTTAATAGAATATCATAAATTGTACCCTTATCCTTGAGACGCTCTTCATTGCTCATGGTGCCTTTTTTTCTATTAAGGAATGTACCAATGGCATTGGTGGGTCTACATGCAATACTAATACCCTCAGCTGCTAATATCGGCTTTAACGTTCTTATTAACCTTTCATCATATTTAAGGGATACGAAATCACGAGGTGTAATTATGTTCCTACCATCACTAGGGAGTAGAGCAGGATTTTTTTTTCTGAATCTTTTTCGTTTATAGAAACTCTTTATACATTGTGTACCGACCTCATCTGGAAAACCGTTGGACCTGAAAATTTCATTAATGGCCAAAATCTCCTTTATTATGTGTATCATAATCTGAGCAAATAGTAGACGCTTTTTCCAGTGAATGCAGATGGAGTTTCTCTTGTAAGAAAAAGGAACCGCACTATCAAAATTGATAGTTTTGATAGTTACTAGGGCGTCTGTTTTTTTACGGTAGACAGCTGTGATGTAACGACCTTTTTTTTATTTATGTATATATCCAAGAAAGGTAGATCGCCTTCTGTTTCTTTTTCTAATGTATAAAGATTTTTCGGATCGATACCATTGAAATATGTCAGAATGTCATCAATATATTGAGTGAGTACAAAAGTTCTACCCGTTTTTGGATGTGAAAATTTGCAAAGGAATTGCCCTCACACATGACATTGTAATGAAGCAAATCGTCTGCCAATCAGACGTGTGGATGCCTCACATATAAATGCATCGTGTCTCACAAAGTTGATCACCTCAAAAAAAATATCAGAGGGTGTAACATGGAACGCGAGAAGGAGCATGTAATACATTGTTTGTTATAGGAGTTCGATAAAAAGAGTACGACAGCCGCAGCATGTCGCAAGTTTTGGGGAGGATGCAATAGACGAAACCACATGTCGTCGATGGTTTCGTAAATTTAGGGAAGGAGACAGAAGCTGCCAAAATCAGGCTAGGAGTGGACGGCCATCACACGTTGGAGAGGACGATATTGACCAAGCCATAAGGAACAGCCCCAACCAAAACGTGCAAGAATTAGCGGAGACCTTCAACGTACACCGGACAACGATCGAGAGACGGCTGGTTAAGTTGGGTTTTACGATTTGTTGGATTGTTGGGTTCCACATAACCTGACAGCTAAGCAATTCGGGATGACCCGAATCGCCACCTGTGTTTCCTTGCTTTCCCGGTACAAAAATGATCCATTTTTGACACGAATTGTGACAGGAGATGAGAAGTGGGTTATGTACCGTAACGTAAAGTGTCGTAGGACTGTGTGTCGCCCTTCTGATCCGCCTGCATCGACTTCGAAAGCTGAACTTCATCCCAAGAAGGTGTTATTGAGTGTGTGGTGGGATGTGTAGGGAATAATTCACTGGGAGGTCCTGCCACTCAACCAAACCATTCAATGCTGCCTTCTACTGTCTACAGTTAGATAGGCTGCATTCAAATGGTAGCAAAGCGGCCAGGTCTCATCAATCGTCGCGGTGTTATCCTTCATCACGATAACGCCAGGCCACATGCTGCTGTCATAACTCGCCAAAAGTTACTGGGCTTTGGTTGGGAGGTTACCCCACCCTCCCTATTCTTCTGACTTGGCACCAACTGACTATCACCTATTTCGTGCGTTGAACAATTCCTTCAGTCAGAAAATCTTTGATGATCTTGATGCTGTGAAAACTGTCATCCAAGACTTTTTTGACTCGAAACCGCCGGAATTTTATCGCCATGGGATTCATCTCCTACCAGAAAGATAGCAAGAGGGCCTAGATAGCAATGGGGATTATGCACAATAATAGCTACTGTTCATTTATTTGCTCTTCTTTATGGGTAATAAAAACGGGTAGAACTTTTGCACTCACCCAATACAAATCATTAACAATGAGAAACATATCGTCCATGTAACGACAGAAAAAATATATGTTGTGGAACACCCTAACAATCGAGATAATCTGGTTCTCGATATAGGTTAAAACCGCCTTTGCAATGACAGCCGATGACGGTAATCCCATAAATAAACCCGATGTCTGCAAGTATATCCTTTTATTAAATGTGAAAATCTGTAAGTGGAACATAAGATCAATCAATTGAAGTAAAATCCTAATATTCAGCTGGGAGGTCGCCCGCGAGATTTCACAATCCCTATCGTAGAATAAAACCCATTTCACATTTAATTAAACATTTTGTTAACATTAAAATATTTTAAAATATTTATAACAAACAATTTAAAAATAAAATTGCTTGTGGTAAATATATTTAACATAATTTTAAGTTCCTTTCACCATTTAAAAAAATTTGTATTTGAAATATTTAATAATTTGTTAAATAGTAAAAATGATATTCGGTCTGTGAACTTTTTACAGATTTTTATTTTATTAGTTCTTCTCCGATATTTTATATACACTTTAATTTATGTCAATCTTGCTCTGCAATCCAGATGACGTCATTGAGCTAGTCAATAGAAATCGTTTTTGTGCGGAGCCAACCTTCTATCTTAAATAATCTTTTCGTAACCAGTGTCAGACTGAGTCACTGTGTCCGGACTGTATTGCTTTTAACAATTATTTATTTATAATATAGTAATAAAAAATTAATCGATATTAAGGAAAAGCTACTAAAACGATTTTTCTTGAGAATTAGTTTCTGTATGTAGTTTGGAGTATCAGTGACACTTCAATTATTATGTTCACAGTTAACAAATCTCAAGAAGGACAATACACTAAATTACTAGTGTAAAATTGCGGACTTCTTTTTTACAAATTTTCTCTTTTGAATATTTTCAGATTAGAGGATTACATAAATATCTATAAAGACATTTTTTGAAATTTTAGATAAATTGTCAACAAATTCTTCAAAGCGGCAATAAGCAGAAACTATTTTGTATTTTAACAAAAGCAAGTTTTTATTCTTTCATAATAAATTTTGCATGATGTTTTTCTTGTTTTTGGTAAATTGTTGTTTTGAATAAGAAAATGTAAAAGATAAGACTGGCAATGAAAAACTCACTAATAATATCATATGTATTGTGAACAAGAATTGAAATTCTTCTTGATAAAATATTCTTATAAATGTTTGTTATCTCTCTTGTGTTAAGAGGAATGTTCACATTAAATGGATTATTGTAACAAGAATTAAATAATAAAGCAATGGGATACCAAAACGTGGTTTTTGTTACGGTGGAAGAGAAAAAAAAATGGAAAATAGTGAAAGGGTGAAGAGGTTTCGTCTCCATCGGGAATTTAGTATTTGTACAGGAGAAGAATTCAAATATGGACATTCAAGAGAACCGTTCAAATGAAAGGAATATAAACCTGCAACGGAATGAAGGGTACAAAGATTATTTGGATTCGATACGCCTCAAGATATAAATTCATATCGTTTACTGGTTTGTTCGAAAATTAAAGGAAGTGAACATTTTCTTTTGTACTTCAGACAAAGACAGTATTGCACTCATCATGCGCCTAGGAAGAATCGACACCTGGACACTTTAGTATTAGACTTACAAGAAATAATCTGCAACTAATCTTAATTTTGAATAGACAGTTAATTTGTAATATGTGGAACAATTGTGTTAACTTAAAGTAAAGTGAAATTTGATTGCGGTAACAAAAGACAAGTACATGAACATTAAGAACTTAAAGTTTATTAGAAATGAAAAATATTTACATTGCAGGGCAAGTGAAATGAGTAAGAAGAGTTCCTTAAATTGAACACAATTAAGGAAACTGAAATAACCTTTTTTTATGCAATACACTTAAGCCAGTGTGTGTTTTATTTTTTTTGAATGTAAAGTTGCATTTATTTGTTTTCAATACACATATATTAATGAAACTTTGAAAACTGTGTGTGATTATTTATAATTAACTTTATTCGGCAACACATATTCATAAAGCTTAACTTCTGCTTAACTAATATAAGATAAAAGAATATTTATTTACAAAAATTAAAAATAAACCCTAAGAAAATTCAAAAGTTGAAACAATAAACTTAAACGATTCCCCACCAATAAAAATCGTAAATATGTTTTCAGAAGGAAAAAAATATCATCACCATCAACTTCATTAGGTCTTCTAGCTTGTTCCGATTCAACGGACCATGTTTTGCGAGGATGGCCTACATTGTGTCTTCCTACTGGATTATACTGCAGAGCTAATTTCGGGAGGTGATTTTCTTCCATTCTGATTCCATGTTCATCCCCAGTTTTGACGGTACTCTTTAATTTTATTCTGAATAGAGTATATATTTAATTCAAATCTTATTTCTTCGTTTCTAAGATGATCTAAGCGGGTACAACCTTTGCGAAATGCTAAAGAAACGCAAATTTTGTGTTTTTCTCTTAGTTTCTTGAATTTCCAATAGAAATGTTGTTATTGAAAAGAAATAACTTAATGCATTAATTTTGTAGAATCTTGGTGAAATGGAATGATTAGTTAAAGAAATGCGAATTTTGTGTTTTTTCTTTTACTTTCTCAAAAAAAGAAATTATACATATATATATTTTTTTGGTATTTTTTCAGTTCTTTTTAATTTCAAACTAAATTTTATTATAGAGAAGAATTAAATTATTGTAGGTATTCTGTAGAATCTTTATGAAAACAGATAATTTGTCAAAAAGAAAAATTCTACATTTTCTTAAAGACAGCATAAGAAACATATTGTATTCCATTTCGGAAAATTATGACTTAATTGAAATGCAAAATAAACCAAACAAACTTACTTATTGTGGTACGGCTAATCGTAATATATCAATACCTCTACAAAACTTATCTTTCATGAGGGGTCAGATCATTAAAAAAAAAAATGTCGAGTCATCCTATATAAGTGCGGGATAAACAGTATCAATTTACCCCTTAAACTTCTCTATAAAAACACACTCTTCAATAAATAACTGCAACATTTGGTTGCAGAAATAGACTTGAGATGGTAACTGAAAGTTTTGATTTAAATCAGATGAAGCATTTAAGGACAATGTAAGTAGAAATCAATTTTTAATTTTTTGGTTTCTAATCAATTCGTTTTATTTTACTTTCTGTTACTTTTTCATCACCAACAAAAAAAAAAGAAGATTATTTCAATATTCTTTCAATATAATGTTATTTCATTTTAGAATTATCAATATTCGTTCTTTTTCACAGTTTTTCTTTTTATTTCCGAAAAAAAAATATCTTTACTTTTTATTTCCGAAAAAAAAATATCTTTTCTTTTCCTTTTCATAACAAAAACTCAATTTATACAGGATTTTATTATTCGTGCAAAAAAAAAAAAGAATAATTCCTTACATCTTTTCACTTTTTTTCACTTAAAAATATTTAAATCCTAAATTAACATTATTAATTTTTACTTTCGAAAAAAAATATTTTTTGTTTTCTATAATGTGAACATAATCATCCTATTAATAGGCAAAAGTTGTACGGATCTTTGTAAATTTGTCATTTGAAATAATCAATCACAGTGCAGCTTTGGAACACGTCAGGCATGACGCCACGCCCATGTTTAAAGATGGCGTCTATACTATTTTCTATATTTCTTTACGACGGATCGCGATTACACAATTATTATCAGCGTATTGAGATTTTCTTTCCCACATAAATGAAGGTTACACTGAAATGCCTGAAGTTCATGCATCAAAATTTATCATAGAGTTTGTAAAACCTCGGTTTTTACATAATTTCGGCTGTGTCGCCGCTCTCTCAATACTCAACGAAGTACGGGATAATAACGAAGCACGGGATAATGATGATGCACGTGCCCTCATTGTTGACCCGACAGAATTATTATTATAGGCTGTTAACATTATATGTGGGCTGTTGCGGAAGTCATGGCTTTTAAAAAATGAGCTTATAACATCTTTTTCAATCTTGTGTTTTTCAAAAATTTCAGGATATTTCAAAAATGTGGCATTTGTTTTACTTCCGTTAATATTGCCTCAATTTCGACGAACCTATTCTTTTAGGGCAGCAGGTTGCCATTATGTTTCATAATGAGAAACCGCAGCGATGGCTACTAAGAAAGTGGTAAATCAATTTTTCATTTTTTTTATTTTAACAATATTATAATATCATTTTAACAAATAAGCCGATATTCAAATTACATGTGGGCTGTTGTGGAAGTCATGACTTCTAAAAAAATTAGCTTAGAACATCTTTTTCAATCTTGTGTTTTTCAAAAATGTGGAATTTGTTTTACTTCCGAGAATATTCCACGGGTCGCAACTAGTTTATCTACGATTTTACTCAACAAATCAAAAATAAAAGATTTTCTTTTATATTATTAATTTCTTTCTACAAAATTATTCAGATTTAGCTCATTTTGAATCTGAATAGTTTTATAGTATGAAAGTCGTAATTTAAAAGAAGATCTTTTTTTATAATTTCTTGAGTAAATTCGTATATAAATTATGTTGTTGTTTTTTTTGAGAATTAATGCTAATTCTAAATCTGAATAATTTTATAGAAAGAAAGTAATAACATAAAAGAAATTTCTTTAAGTTGTTGAGTAAAATCACTAAATCAGAATAAGTTTATAGAATAAAAGTAATAATATAAAAAAAGATCTTTTTATAATTTCTTTGAGTAAATTCATATATAAAAGTATATTTTTTGGAATCGAAAAAGAAAGAATGTGAAATCAGAACGAATAATGCTAATCTTAAGCTGAATAATTTTATAAAAAGAAAGTAAAAATGTAAAAGAAAATTTTTTTTTTTATAAATTGTTGAGTAGAATCGTATATAAATTAAGTTCGCATTATGAAAAGGAACACATAATATTTTTTTCGGAAACTAAAAATTAATAATGTTACTTCAGAATTTGAATATTATTATTGAAAAAAAAAGTGGAAAGATGAAAGAAATTATTCTTTTTTTTTTTTTTACACGAATAATAAAATCATATATAAATTTTGTTTTCATTATGAAAAGGAAAATAAAAGTTTTTTTTTTAATAATACTATTTCTAAATCTCAATAATTTTAGAACGAATAATGCTTATTTTTATTCATTCTGATTTAATATTCTTTTCGTTTTCAAAAATAAATCTGTGTGGAGAATATAGTTTTGTATGTTTTTTCTTTTATCAAGTCATTTTCAATCAGAAACACTATAAACATTTTTTTTTCAAACAGAGTTTATCTGTTGATTCGGCTTTGTTTTTTCTCTTTTTAAAGTCATTTAAGTATTTAAATTTTGTTGTCGATGTTTCACAACCTCTTTTACAAATGAACTAATCATATTTTTTTATTATTATTTTACAGAATTTATCCAATTCCTTCTCAGCTGTACGTAAAGTGTCAAATTCTAAGTCTTTAGGAGAAAGTAAACTTTTCACACCCAAAGACAACGATATTCGTTTGCAAAAATACTATTATTTGAAAGATAATCATGGTTTCGATGATATCCTGTCTAAGTGGTGTTCGCTGCATCAAACCTAGAAATGGAATCCTTATTTTAAAAGTCCTAAACTAGTAACCATGAATATATATGTAATATCTTTTTATATTTTCGATATGTAATAAAAAAAAATAAAAAAAAGAAATTCTTGACTACTAATTTCAAAATCTAAAAACATTATAAGAAATATAACATTAAACTAATAAATAAAGCTAAAAATAAATCATTAAAGAAAGTGGGAATTAATAAAAATAGAATATTCATCCCTTTGAATAATTTTCCTCCTGTATAGCAGTTGGGTTAGAAAATATCACCAAAAAAATTTCTTTTTTCAAGAAGAATGATAAATTACTCTATACTTTCACCCTTTATTTCTTAACAATAAGAACATTAATGAATAAAAACATCCTCAATTCAATCTACAAATCAATTCCTAAAGTTAGATATATAACTCGATTGGGCATCAATAATCCTTTATTTCTTAACATTATGCAAATGGTAGTGTATTCTGAAAATGTTAATATTCTATTCAATATGTTATTTTATGAAGATTGATATATTACTCTATCATTTAATTTTTGGGGTATCAATTACCCTTCAGTTGCAAGAGAAAACGATAAAATGACTTTGGCTAACAGAAATATTGAAAATGAATTCCCTGTGACAACTTCAAAATGCAGAAATATATAGTAATCTGTTTTTCCTAAAGTTGTTTAAGGATTTCGAACTAAACGAAAATGGATTAATGTAAAAAGATCTATCATTTTCGTTTTTCGGAAAATGTGTAATTTTGATTTTTTTTCTCCTCTTAATGTAATTTAAGTATTTAAATGTTTGTAGTATTGAGCTTTTGTAAACGAAATTGATTAACGGAAAAGTTCGAATATTTATTTTTCTTCATTTTTGGAAATTGTAATTTGTTTTTTCTCTTCCTAAAGTCATTATAAGTATTTAAATTTTGTTGTCGATGTTTCACAACCTCTTTTACAAACGAACTAATAGCGCTTTTTTACACTGCTGTTTGTAAAAAATGCAACATCATAAAGGAATCATCAGAATTAAATGAAATTTGCAGCATGTCAATGGACCACTTGAGGATAGGCGGGGCTTTGTAGTTCCAAAATATCTCACCAGTCTACTTTTTGGCTTGTGGGATAAACAAAGCCATGTGCTTCGTTTTAACCCTAATAGATACAGAGGCTGAACTAAAAGATTTGATTTGGATGCAACGATTGTAAGCCTTCCAAAATTTTCAGATTGGATATAGTTGATTATCGCCTATTGGAGAAGACGACAGCAATATATTTTCAAAGAAAGATATAATTTAATGGATCACTTGAGGATAGGCGGGGCTTCGTAGTTACAAAATATCCCACCACGCTACTGCTTCGCATGTGGGATAAACAAAGCCACGTGCTTTGTTTTAACCGTTTTAGATACAGAAGAAATATTATATTAAAGAAGGATATTCCAAGCGTTTTTACAGAATTATTACAATAAGGATCTGCACAGTACTGAACCATCGTCTTGAAATATCAAATATCGACCATTTTTTTAAGTAATTCAAACAAAGTTATATGTTTGTTTATCGCACAAGCTCTCGCCGCATGTGGGATACACGTCGTACGTGACGTCGATAGGGGCGTAAACCTCAAGTGGTCCATTATAGGATGTTATGCAAAATCGTAAAGTTGCAGAGCCACCGCGCATGCGTGGCGTGCGCAGCGCCCTCTGAACTGACGCTGAAAGCGTATAAATAGAGGGCTGTAGCGGAACGTTTACAATAGTTAATGATCATTTGTTAGTAGAGAACGTTTAGTTTGACCCAAGTATGCCTCCACGACGGAAGAAGGAGAAATTCCAACAACTTATGGAGGGTTAACTGGGGAGACGCCGACCAACCACATCCCACACGTGCTCAATAGGCGACATATCTGGCGAATAAGCAGGCCAAGGAAGAAGTTGCATGTGTTGGGCTGAACAGAAGTCTCGAACAGTCTTTGCAGTATGTGGGCGTGCATTATCCTGCTGAAAGATAGCTCCAGGGATGCCTTGAAGGAAGGGAACGACTTCGGACTGTAGCACTTCACGGACGTACCTGTTGCTATTGAGATTACCCTCAATTCGTAGCAAATTGGATCGTCCATGATACGAAATCGCACCCCAGACTCGCACTCCGGGTGTTCGGCCACTATGTCGTTCGATAACGCACTCTGGAAGGCAGTGCTGACCGGCATAGCATCTAACACGAATGCGGTCATCATGGTCCCACAAATTGAAGCGTGATTCATCTGAAAAGACAACTTGGTGCCAAACAGCTTGCCAGGTTCTGTGCTCATGAGCCCATTGCAGACGCAGCCGTCGATGGTTTGCCATGAGGGGGATCCTGTATAAAGGCACCTTTGCACGCAGTCCACGGTTTAGCAAATGTCGACGAATTGACGAAGCCGACATTAGTACACCTATAGCAGTAGACCAACGTGCTGCCAACTGCCTGGAGGAAGCTGTACGGTCATTCACCGCCATGCGGAGCAGGTGTCGATCGTCGCGCGCTGACGTCACCTTCTGTCGTCCACTGCTAGTTTTTCGAGTTGTTCGGTGCTCGTCGGCCCACTGCTTCCAAACTCGCATCACTGTGGAACTGTGCCGCTGCACACGAGCTGTTATTGCGCGATAGGTAAATCCTCCTTCTCGACGGCCGATAACCCTCCCCCGTTCAAACTCCGTAAGTTGTGGGAATTTCTCCTTCTTCCGTCGAGAGGCATACTTGGGTCTCACTAAACGTTGGCCACTAACAAATAATCAACCAACTATTGTAAACGTTCCTCTAAAGCCCTCTATTTATACGCTTTCAGCATCAGTTCAGAGGGCGCTGCGCATGCCACGCATGCGTGGTGGCTTTGCAACTTTACGTTTTTGCATAACATCCTATAATTGACATTTGCTGCAAATTTCATTTAATTCTGATGATTCCTTCATGGTGTTGCATTTTTTACAAACAGCAATATATTACTGAAATAACATCTTTCAGTACACAAACAATTAATATTAAAATAAAGATTTAGTCTTTCCTAACCTGTAAACACAGATTTCTTTGAAGCATTAAAACTTTTTTTTTTAATCTAAGCAATATCTTAAAATCAATAGTTCAAATTCAATAAAATGTAACTTTATACTTAAAAAAAAAAGGAATCAACTGACATTATTGTACATCTTTCATTTCAAGAACTTTGATATTCTAGTAAATAATATCATTCTTAAAATTTGGATCTAACTTTTATTATAATAGACCTAATTCAAATGATATCACACATTAACTTTAATATACGAAAGGTTTAATGAATCAGTATTAGGACATCCTCAATTGATAGTACTGTTCATATCAATGAGTCACATGACGACTCTATTGCATTCGTTAGAGGTCACTCCTATATTCGAAAGGGTTGATAACTCATGTATTACAATATCATCAATCAATAATACTGTTCATTTCAAGATGTTTGACAAGTTGCACGACCCACTTTACTTTATTACATACCATAGTGGCCTATACGACACCCAGCTTTATATCGAATGGGTTAAACTTTTGATCTATCAGGTATTATAAGGATAAGGATATAAGAGGGTCAGCTAACAGCCGTTATTCACTCAGACCTCACACATGGGTCCATTGTGTACCCTTATAAAACATTGTTTAAATCAATGATTCTTCTTCAACGTGGGATTGAGTTTCCGTGGTCATGAAGAGTCCTGTAGATTTACAGTATAACAAGATGACCTTGACTTTTTGCGTGGAGATATAATCAGTGGTAATGCGAATTTTACCAAAAATCTCCCATCTGTTCCTAGCTAAAGCTGGGCAGTGGCATAGAATGTGTTCAGGAGTTTCCTGATCCATTCCACATTTCCTACATACGTTACTTTGAGAAATACCAAGTATGTGTAGGTGTCTATTTAGAGTACAGTGTCCTGTAAGAACTCCTGTAATCATTTTGCAATGTTTCCTATCTAAATTTAGGATTGACGTTGCAAAGCAGTGGTCAGGCCTTTTAATAAACAACTTGGCCTGCCTCATACCATGCGAGGCAATCCAATGCTTATGGAACTGTTTTTCCAAGACAGCTCCCAGTAATTGTTTGCCTAGATCGAATGAGAAACCTAAAAAGGGTTCCGGGCCAATAGGAGTCAAAGATGAGCCCCTTCTGGCTAACAGGTCCGCTTTCTCATTTCCATCAATACCTGAATGCCCAGGAACCCAGTACAAATAGACCATATTTGTACTGGCTAGGCAGGATAAGGTCTTCCTACATTCAGCAACAAGCTGAGAGGTGCAAGAAGAACTGCTCAGGGCATGTAAAGCAGCTTGACTATCTGAGCAGATATAAATAGTCCTATTGGCATAGTGACGATTGAGGTTTTCATATGCGCAATAGAGAATGGCATATACCTCAGCCTGAAATACAGTGCAATAAATCCCTTGGGCTTGGAAAAAACTAGCCCTTGGTCTTAGCCCGTATATACCGGCTCCCGTCTTGTTTCCAATCCTGGATCCATCCGTGAACCAGACAATACTCCAGGAGGGGAGAAAATCATGTCCATTAGCAAGCCATTCCTCTCTACAAGGAAAGTGTATGGCAAAGTTAGGTATCATGTTAAAGCTGGAACTCAGAGTAGTTCTGAGAGAGAGCATTGGACATAAGTTCTGTGCTTCCCTCCAGATACTAGAATGTTGTGATGTGTTATTACACCATTTGCCTTGATTAACTAGCCTAAAGGCGGTTTTTCTGGCTTGATGCTCTATAAAGAGATAAAGAGGAGGCAAATCCAAGATTGCCTCCAAGGCGGCAGTAGGTGTCGTCCTTAAACATCTGGTGATTCCTAGACAGGCTAGACGTTGAACTCTGCCTAAGAGCGTCCTAACCGTCTTCAGCCTTGTTCTAGTCCACCATACAATAGCTGCGTAGGTCAACGCGGTTCTAACCAGGGTCACATAAAGCCAATAGATAACCTTTGGCTTAAGACCCCAGGAGCAGCCGAAAGTCCTTCTGCACATCCAAAAGGTGGCAATAGATTTCTTGATCTTCATATCAAGATGTTCTTTCCAAGTCAACTTGGAGTCGAGAATTACTCCAAGATATTTAACGCTTTTGGAGAGATCGATTTGTTTGTTGAATAGGTTTAAAGTTAAAACTTTCCCTATCTTTCGTTTCCTAGTAAAGTTTACAACGGTAGCTTTGCTAGGATTGACCTTAAGATCGATACCAGGCCTGTACACAGTTAAGAGCCCTTTGCATGAGCTCAAAAACTGTACCAGGATCTAGACCACAAATAAGGATAGCAAGGTCATCAGCATATGCTTGAGAGTAGAAACCAAGTTCCTGTAGTTCCTCAAGAAGGGAGTCCATTACAAGACACCAAAGAAGTGGTGAGATAACTCCCCCCTGAGGACATCCTCTCATAGCCTTAGTTGAGATAGTGTTGCCGGAAAGGTGTACACATATGGTGCGGGTTGACAGCATGTTTCTAATCCATCTAATAATGGATGGGTCGATACCATGTTGTTCGGCTGCATAGCAAATTGAGTCATAAGATGTATGATCAAATGCTCCTTCTATATCTAGAAAGGCGCCAAGGGCCATCTGCCCATGGGACAGGGAACATTCTATCCTATGTACCAGGTGGTGTAAGGCTGTTTCCGTAGAAAGTCCTTTCTGATAGGCATATTGCCTATTGTGAAGTGGATGTTTTAAAAGAACAACATCCCTTAAGTATCTGTCAACCAGTCTTTCCAAAGTCTTCAAAAGAAAAGAGGAGAGACTGATTGGTCTGAAGGATTTGGCAGAGGTATAATCAATCCTTCCTGCCTTTGGAATAAAAACAACTCTTGTCTTCCTCCAGTTCATAGGAATATAACCCAGTGCCAGACAAGAGCGATAAATATTTACAAGGGGAGGTGCAATAATTTCCATTCCGTTAATAAGAAGGGCTGGAAAAATTTCATCCTCTCCTGCTGCTTTGAAGGGTTTAAAGCTAGCAATGGCTAGTGTAACCTTTTCATATGTGACAATTCTTTTGGCAAGAGTAAAATCCTTGCCTAAGGTTGTTGTTTGAGAAGAGATCTCAGAATCTCTTAAGTCTGGGAAGTGAAACTCCAGTAGGTGTCTAAAAGCCTCTTCCTCAGAAGATGCAAAGACCCCATTAGGCAGTAACAACGATCCCAGCTTTGTTTCCGAGCTTTTGGATAGAGCCTTGGTGAGCCTTGTGGCCACAGGCAATGTACCTATGTTTTCACAAAAGGCTCTCCAGGATGTTCTTTTCGAATGCTTAATGGCACGTTTATACTTTCTTTGAGATTCTTTATAGGAATCCCAGGCTTGCTTGGTACCCGTGACCTTCGCTTTATTTAGCAGTTTTCGGGTCTTAGTCCGGAGTCTATCTAAAAAAGGATTCCACCAGGTCACATTGTTCCTTCGTTTTCCACGAAGTGGACAGTTTTGCTGATAGGCAGAGATGAGTGCATTTGTAAGAAAACAGACCGAGTTTTCTATGCCAAACTTATCTCGATATAATGCAGGAAAACCTGCCACACTACTTTTGAGATCCTCCTTATAGAAATCCCAATTCGTGAGTCTTGGGTTTCTAAAAAGATCTTCACTGAGCACCTCCGCGCTCAAAGAAAAGAGAATGTGTCGGTGATCCGACAGGGAGACCTCTTGAGAGACCCTCCAATTGCATACTTCAGTTCTAAGAACTGTAGAGGCAAGGGTAAGATCCAAAACTTCCTCCCTATAAGGGGTAGAGAAGGTAGGAACTGAACCAACATTTATGATGTCCAGATTGGTAGTCGAGAGGAACTCCAGCAAAGCCTCCCCTCTGGTATTGATGTCGCTACTTCCCCACACAGTATGGTGGGAGTTTGCGTCACATCCCAAAAGGAGTGGCAGTCCATAGTTCATGCAGTAAGAAACCAGTTTCCTTACCTCCAAAGGAGGTGTATCGGAATTAGGTTCATTTGCAAAGTAGGCGGAAGCAATGACTATGTCGCTTCTGTTGTTTCTTGGGTATCTGATTGCAACCAGATCCCTGGTACAGAATTCTGAGAGGAGGAAAACATTCCTGTGCTTTGTGAAAATACAGGCACGTGGAGTAGTCTGTGAGCAGAAGAGCAAAGATCCTCCACATCCTCCCAGTCCTCTGACTTTGTCCTTATAAATCCAAGGTTCTTGGATAAGGACGAAGTCCAAATCAAGCTCTGTGATTCTTTTACAAAGTACCGCAGTAGCCGCTGTACAGTGCTGTAAATTAATCTGTAAAAAAGAAAAAGACATAAATTAGCACATTTACTAGGTTAAAAGAAAAAGTAAAACAAAACTTACCTAGTTGGAGACCTCCATTTTTTTTTGTATAGGAGGAGATCCTTCCCTGACAGTGGCGTCTTCTTCTGTGGCCTCTAAAGAAGTCCCTTTTCCTAAGAATTTAGGTGTCTCCTTTAGAGTCACTTCATCAACATCTAGGTTTATACTTGGCCGAAAGTTAATCTTTGCCAGTTCTTTAATTGAGTCCTCATCTAGTCCAATGACTAGCCTGAGTCCATGCTTCTCTTTCTTGGTTTCCAAGATTCTCCAAGTAGAGGCTTTTAGACCAGTATTCTGCCTTTCAAGCAGGTAGGTCGCCTCACTTGGATTAGTAATCTTGCCTGGGATCCAGAGCATGGCCCTGGTCAAACGGGGTATATTTGCAGCTTCCATAGCGGAAAGTGCAACCCCTTCCCAGATTCTCATGTTAGATACTGTACTTATGAGCCAGTCCTTACTAAAGTTGTTGTCTGCAGTTACAAAAATAAATTCTGCCCTGCGTTTTGTGCCTCTAAAGCGAGGAACTTGTCCTCCTTCTGGGATTTGGTGAATCAATCGTCCCACTGCGTAGGATAATTCCATCTGCTCTTCTTCCGTAAAGTTCTCAGATTTATTTGATTTACGGATTGCTACTTGAAGAGCAGGGTCTGCAGCTACTGCTTCAGCATAGCTGCTTGTACCGGGATTTCCAGATTGGTGTTCCCGTTGCCTTTTAGGTAGAGATCCTGCATTTGGTGGTGTGTTTCCTTGGGATCTGTCACGCTTAATGCCAGACCCCTTGGTCCCACTTGAGGGTGCAGCAGTCCCCGATGCTCCGTGGGAGGGCATGTTGGCAGCCCTTCCTGGTTGTCCAGTTGGGGCATGACCTCCACGACCCTTCCCTCGTGCACCGGTTGTGCCAGCTCCCCTCCCTGCAGTTTTACTGGTAGCGGCCAAAGCAGCTGCTTTGGCCCTCTTCCTCTTTTTTCTTTCCGCACCACTAAGTCTGGCACGTTTTACAGCTTCCTGTATTCTCTCGGTAAGTTCCCTTGAAGGTTCCTTACCGGAGTCAGAACTTTGTGGATTCGGAGGTTTCAGCATAAGCCGTCCCTCTTCCTCTACAGTTTCGAGGAAGCTAGCTTCCTCGTTTTTGCCCTGGATAGGGATGTTTTTGGAGTTCTCTTCAGAGGAGTCCTCCATGGTTTTTGAGTTAATTTTATCCATATACGAGTGAATAAAAGGGGGAAATAAACAGTCACCCTGCGTAATGCCCCCATGCGCAGGGAAAGCCTTTTTTTTATTTACTCTAGGATTCGGACCTGGTTTCCCAGAGGCACCGTTCAAGACACTTTTAACCCCAGTGCCATACATCCATCGGCACGGTCCGCGTGACACCTTAGATTGGGGGGGAGTCTGGTTCGGGGTGCAACGCACTGCCTCGCCTCCCACAGTGTCCTCGGACCCAGTGAAGACGAGGATTTCCACTATCCACCACCCGTGGACCCGCCAGGTAGCTGACCTCCCAAAGCTCCCGGGTGCAAACTATCACCCGGCTCCTGGTCTATCAGGTATTATGATATAACCTCTTCACCAATCGATCAATCACCACATTTCAAGATGTTTGAAGGGTTACATGATCTATTTACATGCAATTTTACAGCCTTAGCAGCCTACACGACACCCCAGCTTTCTACCAGAACGGCTTAAACTTTTGATCTATCAGGTATTACGATACAACCCCTTCACCAATCGATCAATCATCTCATTTCAAGATGTTTGAGGGGTCACATGACCTATTTACATGCATTTTTACCTTAGCGGCCTATCCAACACCCCAGCTTTATACAATAACTGGTTAAACTTTTGATCTATCAGGTATTATGATACAACCTCTTCACCAATCAATCAATCATCTCATTTCAAGATGTTTGAGGGGTCACATGACTTACTTATTTGCATTTTTACATTTGATCTTTAAATGACCTCGACATGCAAATGACCCATGCTAATTTACATTTGACCTTCACATTACCTTGAAACGACTCGTCGTCATTTGCATTTGTTCTTCAAAATGACCTTGAAAAATTCAAATGATCTCCACGTCATCATTAGAAGGTGACCTTCCCTAGGTGATCTTTATTTGACTTTCGTCTATATCGCCCTATTTGGTTCGTCCATGCGACCCTTCAAACTACTGATTTGTGTAGGCATATAAAAGGTAATTGCTGAAAACTAGATTTCTGTAATTGATGTTCAATGTTCAAAATTAGAAGAAAAATTAAACTAAATAAATAATATTAATTTCGAACTAATTTTGTCCGAAATAAATATTAAAATATATAAAGCAGAAAATATCTTAATAATGATATTTGAAAATTGCAAGTTTTGAAGTTATTAAATTAGTTTTAATTTGATTAGTTTCTAAATATTAGCAACTTGCGTAGCTTTGCAAACTCTTGTAAATCTCTTGTAGATTTTTCCGACTGTTTCATTCTTAAAAACTACGAAGTCAGTAATAGCGCGTTGGTTCTGACCAACAACAAGAGCAGCAGCCATCTTTCAGGATTGCTACAACCACGCCACATGT
>JAFIDM010000179.1:152658-167631 GCA_023159025.1 Thereuonema tuberculata
AAGAGCAGCAGCCATCTTTCAGGATTGCTACAACCACGCCACATGTGGGAACGGGTTGCATTACATTTGAATAGCAGCGGAAATGGTGCTTTTATATACTATGTAATACAGCAAATCTGAAAATAAATAATTGTAGAAATTGTAGTGTTAAATTTCTAACCCTAAAAGTTTGCTTAGACAATTTAATTTTCTCAATTAGGGCAATTGGTTTAATCTTCGAAGTCAGCTATTTTTGCATTTACCAGAAGCGCAGACGATGCATTGTTGGCACGAAGATGCTTTGTGATATCCACGAGCTTGTTTGAGTGTTGAGTTAATTGTTGCATGAGACACGAGACAACGAATCGCGAGAAGATGGATATTTCTTTGAGTGTCAGGCGCTACTTCACATCGATCCCTCGCCAGGATAGGAGGCGAAGAAGTAGTTGACATCGATCCCTCGCCACGATAGGATGCGAGGAATAAGTGCAGATTGAAGATTCGCCAGGATACGAGACAAAGTAGCTGTGTCGTTTGTAGACTCGCCAGAATACGAGCCGAAGATGCAGAACCGATCAAAAAATTGCCAGGATAGAAAATAAGGAAGCAGTTTAGATCGAAGAATCGGACACAACGGAGATGAAGAGCTCTTCATCTCAGGCAGCAGTAGTTTATAGCAAGACCGACGCATAAATGGGCGAAAGATGATATAAGAAGCCCATTGCAAAGTTCTGGAGAAGAACGCTCGTTATAAGTGACATATTTATGAGATCCGTTTCGCATTACCGGGTGATCACGATATAGCGACGGTCACATTTGAAAGTTAGTGCCCGGAGATAAATTATCGAAGTTCATCATACTTAGGAAATAGAGGTGAACTTAGTGGCAAAGTTATCTATATGCGACAAAGATACTTTGAAAGGAAACGGAGATACAAGAGTGAAATAAGGGAATCGGTGATTATAAACTCAAGATACACCGAAGCTGTTCTACGAAAGAACTCAACGAACACTTGTAAGTAAACTTTTCCTTAAGCGATTCGTTTACTTAATGTGAGAAGTAGAAACGAGATAATAATTAGGGTCGTAAAGGCAGAGTGTAATGAGAAATAATTATTAGTGCCTAAATTGGAGAAGACCAATGATTCAAGAGTTTTCAGTGAAATACTGACTTTACGTTTGCAGAACTTTTAAGATTAAATCTAATAGAAGTCGTCGGGTAGTGAACTATATATTTTTTATGTGTTTGCCGCAAGATAGAAGTGATTTGCTGATCATCGAGAATTGGTGATAAAGTCAAGGAAAGAACATTAACTTAAAGACTTTGACTTTTATAATTATAAAGATTTGAAATAGTTGTAAGCTTGAAATTATCAAGTTGTATATACCAATAGTTGTTAATTAAATCTATAAAAAGATTCCCGAGTTGTGTAGTTATATGGTATATGATAGTGAATATAAGTAATTACTCTGCAAATCTATATTTATATTGATATTATCATTGTATTTTATTACAATGTGGCGATTTAAAAAAATATGGTGTATTACTTTGGTAGAGATCTTCGTATATATATTACTCTTTAACCTTTCCAATGAACCCTTTTGACAATTCTACTAATTAAAATAAAAATGCTAGAACTCCTAGAACAATTAGGGTAAGGGAACCAGTTGTGGATCAGGAACCAATTGTGGATCAAGTCGTTTATCATATTAATTACCACACTTATCAACAGATGGCTCAGATGTATAGAATCCCGATCCCTTCATGAGGTTCGTTTTGGTATTACAGTTTGTTTGGAGTTTCAGGTGGAGCCATCCTGTGAATTTGTTAAATAATTTGTCAGAATTTCAAAAGAAGATTAAGGTGAGTTAGCCTGAAAGGTATTTGTAGTTATTCTAGAATGGATATACGTTAGAATTAATGTACGTATGATAGTTCAAGGTTTAATATAACCGGGAAAAAACAAAACATATTATTTTCTGCCTCTGGCTATGTTTGCGGGAAATTTTGCAGCCTGGGTTCTGGCGGAAATTCTGCGGTTCTTGGGGTACAATTGTGGATTAACCGTCACCATACAAATGAAACCGTGTAAATGCAGTAAATATTTTTTTATCCGAACTGAGGTAATACAATGTCAAATATATGAGCTTAATAAAGGAATAAATGCAAAACAGAAAATTATTTAGCTATTTCTCGTGGTGAAAACCAAGTTTATGCTTACGCCGATCCACAACTGGTGCCTTTTCCCTACCTAAAATGACTTAAATGTTTTTTCACAGTCGACCGAGTAAACAATTGCCTACAATTCAATAGAAATTTTTTTTATAAATTAAAAATAAAAACTACAATAAATATAAAACCGGTGAGTGTAAAACTACTCTCAAAGATTGATTTTATCAAATGCTGAATTTTATCAAAATCAAAAATAATGAGGCGGATGATTACATATAAAATTTGTTGAATTAATATGGAATGGCTCCAGAGCAAATACAAAGGGTCGGTCAAATTACAAAAAAAATAATTATTTCTTTTTTGTTGAAATATTTCTACAATTATTAGAAATAGTAATTACTTTGAATCGTTGTAAAAAATAAAGTTAAGAAATAAGTAAACTATCTCACTTTAGCTAATTTTCAACAAATTATTGAAATATTTTTTTGAATTTTTCTTATAATAAAACTTATGTTTTATGTTTATTTGTACTTATCATATGCTAATTTTCATCAAAATCAAAAATGGTGAGTCGACCATTTGTTGAATTAACATTGAATGACCCTCTATTGTCTTTGTTGGTGTTATATATTTTAATATTTAATTCAGTAAGTTATCTTCGTTCTGCTGGACTATTACGCTAAAAAATTTAGTAATGTTGAATCAATAATATTAAATTGACAGGAAATCTTTAACTTATTAACATTAAGAAAGAAATTAATGAGTTTAGTTAATAAGTATTTACATTAGCTGTAGATTTTTCTTTTTAAAATTTTCTCCCCTCCTTTTTTTTTTCTCATTTGGGATCAGAAGCGTTTTCTACATTTCTTTGACATATTTTATATCCCTTCCATTTTGCTGGAGATCGGGAAAGAAGTGAAAAATTCGCAAAAGTGTCTTTGGAGATTATCTCGTGGGATTAGTTTATTTTAATTAACTCCTCCAGCCAAATATAAATTCCTTTGGTGATTAATATTCCAACTGGTGATAGAATTTGTAAATTATTTTCTATGGCTGGAAACTTGGGAAATTTTGTTGGTATTTTATTAAAAAAATATATACTGTTTTGGCAAATAAAAGTTGTTATAAGATTCATAAATGCTATTACTTCTCCTTGTTGCAGCCGTTTTTCAAAAAGAATGTAAAATAAAACCGCTTAGGAAACCTGAAAAAAATTATCAAATCATAAAGTTTGAAATGATTTTATTTTATTAAAAAAAGTATTCTCAAAATAAAAAAAAATGTCTGCAACAAGAAAAACAAAATTATAATCTGAATTACATAATTACAAAAATTACCAGTTGATCTTCTGAGAAATTACAATTTAAACAATTTTTTATCGTAAGTTTTATTGTAAGTTTACTATTATTATCAAAACTCTCAATTATAATTTAAAACGAACTTTAGTAATTGAAACTTCAGTATTTTCTCATCCATTTTAGAAAGTTGTAGATTTTTAATTGCGTAGTATTCCCACAGTCGGATATAATCTGATATAATATAGAATGGAATAATGAAGTTGTCAAAACTTCGTTTGCATAATTTTAAGAAAAAAGGGTTTAGTGACTGTAGGGACGAAAGGGTTAAATGACCGGGTAATATATCAAACTTCTTGTATTCGTTTGTAGAATAGAATGGTGACATTTTCAAATTTTAAGAAATTTGCATAGTTTCAAGAAAAAATGTGGTCGTGATCATAGGAGAAAAATAATTTAATATTATTCTAATTAAAAAGAAACTTATGGTGATTCTTCATGATTTAGGTGGGGAGAAATGATTAGATGTAATTTCATGAATTAGCTTAAAGGAGATGAAAGATTTTTTTTTCCTATTGATTATTTGATACTCTCATCTTACATATTTCTTTGTTTTAACTTTGTATATTATGTATATTATGTTATAATAATGTCTTTTTATAATAATGTTTATAGTAAGTAATTTCTATTGTTTCTTAATTTGTTTTTGCTCTTTGATAAATAATTTTATCTATTTTTTTATGCTGTCTTTAAGAAAAAGTTTTAAGGCTTTATTTTTAAGTATCAATTAGTTTCACGGAGAATTTGTTGCATTGAAGTGCGTTCTGCTAATCCTTTCCTTGCGGAGGGAAAGAAGCACCTGAGAAAACAGTTCTAATAGCGGGGACTCCGAGATCCAGTGTCCATGGATAACACAGGTTTGTTTTTTTTTGTTTCATCCTAATGCTACTAATTACGCCAACCAGAATATTTAGAGAATTGGACTGGCTATCTGCAACCGGTGTATCTCTGTGGACTCCTCTCTATTTGGAGGGTCACTGCATGGTTCAGTCGCATTCTGATGCCATCGTCAGGATATTTAATTTGTACTAGTGATTAGTTCATTTTTGTATCGGGGTACGTACATCTTTGCCTTGTTTATCTTGTTTTCTTTTTCATTAAATCCATTTCATTGTTTTCATTTAATGTAATTTAACTATTGATGTAATTTATCTATTGCTTCTTTATTTTTGGCCTGGCTAAGATAAAGCAGCTCAACTGGGGAGTGCATTTTGCTACTTGCTTTTCAGGATCTTTCTTTCTTTACCGCTTCCCCTGATCTCGCAATCTGCTTTGTCACTCTCCTTTTCTTCTTCTACCGTCTCTCAGCCATTGATAGGCAGTGTTGTGTTATCGCTCTCTCCCCCTACTCTGTTTTCTAACACTCAGCTGGACATGCCTATCTATTTTCAAGTTTCCTAATCCTTTGTTTTCCATTTATTAACATCATAAACAAAGTAAATCTTGGATCCAGCGATACGTTAATCCTTTAAGTCTGCTACTGATATATCCTCTTTCCTTTCTCACTCTTCTCACCCCCACACTTAAATGTAAGCCCACAAAACTACGGAAAGGCGTTACACAAGAATGAAAAAAATATTGAAAATTTGTTGACGTATGGAAATTAAGGGCTTATCCCAAATCCAAATAAAAACAAATTTCTCGAAGATACTTCCATCTAAAATAAAAGACCTTACTATCTTATTTATTATACATACATACATAAATATATTATTTTTAAATAGATAGATAGATAAGAATATAATGGATGTAGGAAGTGAAGAACCAATCCATTTTTAGAATGGTTCAATATTGTCTATAGAGTTCTGGGCTATTGAATGATGATCTCCGAATTAAACTCCGTATATAATTATCAATAACGTGTATTAGATTATGTCTTGGAAATAATCATTTACATGAAAGAATTATTTCCAACACTTAATCTTATACGTGTTATCAAATGGCCTCATAATTTTAGTACAATCTATGTATGATTTAACTCCGCACTTCACATTGGGTAAAAATTTCAATGTTACTTTCGTCAAAGAATTATCGCATAATAGACTGTTTCTTGTCTTGAGATGATAGTAGCCAATATTGTATTTCCCTTTCATCCAACTCATGATAAAATCTTTGTTCTGCTTATTGTAACAATTACTAATGAATCTTTGTTGAAATTGCAAATACAAAGTATCTTTTGTATATTTAAAATAGTTGTGAGAAATATTTTTTAAATATCAAATTAAATCATTCATTCTAAAGGTAAAACTTACAATTAAAAAGAAAGGATAACCTCATAACGAATTCGAATCCAGGAATCTCAGATGTGTAGAATCATCTTTCCAGTGATTTAAACAGATCTGCATTTTTCACCACTTAAACTTTATCTTTATGATGAACACAGAAAATTCTACTTAATATTCTAAAAAGATGAAATATTTCAGTTTTAACGAATCATTTATTTCTATCTGTATAAAATTTATCTCTTGGAAAAATTATAAAAATCACTTTGGAAGGCATCCATCAAATCTTAATAACTTCATTTGCAACGAGATTTACTATTTTTTAAAAAACAAATATCTTTTCTTGAAATAATAATGGCGACTGACCACATCTTTTTTGTTCATTCAAATTCTGACACGTTCTTCACAACGATTCAAAAATGCGCCATTTGTATATTTCTATCAATGTGTTTCGGTTTGAGTACCAAAGTTGCAAGATAAACTTAATTTATTTTTACAAGAAATTTCAAGGTGAATAGCTACATAACAATCCTAATTATATAATTATGTACAAACATATCAATGTTTTCCATCCTCTTCAGTGGAACATGAGCTTTCCAATAATGCAATATCATATAAATACTTGAAGGTGCGAAGTCATCCAATTCTTACTATTGAGCTCCACACAAAAGGAAGGGGCAGTTAATAACTCATCACCCAAAGAGACCCAAATGAAGTCGTAACCGAATATGAATTAGTCTATTATTTGTAGACTCTTTTCTTAATAATGAAGTCTATAGTTTAAATTATCTACTTTTCTGCTTTAACCGTCTGCATTAAGTTAACTTTTTTCTGAAATAATGCTGAAGTTTCTGAACTTTTGTGAAAAGCTGGACAAAAAAAGATGTTTGTTAACCTTATTTAGTCTAAAAAATAATGCTGATAACAGTATGTGACTTATTTAAATGAAAGAAATATGAAATCTAGTGGTGTTTTCGCTATAGTTTTGACTGAGAATCTATGTTTTTGACCATAAAGTGTGTGGGGGGGTTTACAATATGTCATATCTGGGCCCTGAATTTGATGTGGGAAGTCTGCTATTACTGTATATTTCATCAACTTTGTAAAACAAATGAATAAACCGAAAGAAAACTAGAAATTCAATAAATTTCAAGATTTAATTTTTTTATTTTCAGAAAAACAAAAGCAAATTTTTAAATATAAGCTGGAAATAGAAAACATAGGTGTTTTTAAAACATAGGATGATTTTGATAATTTTGAAATTTTTGATGTAACGGTTTCTAACCTACATAGTATATATTTTTTGCTTTTTTTTATGTAAATTTGCATGAGCCTGATATACAGCTGCCTGTGTTCTTGTCACAAGTTGCAGCAAATATTACACATTCAACGTCATTCAGACAACTTAAATCTGTTGGGAAAAAAAAGTAGAATAAGTATTAGTGGCTTGATAAAATTATCCATGGCTTAAAAATATTACGAAACACTATTTGTTACAAACAAAATCTTCATTACTGTCTGCTAAATTAGAGAGAAAGTCGTTTCACTCAACAACCACAGAAAATAAGACAACACATAGCTCAGGAAAGTACACCACCACCCCCGCAATAACAGCCCAGCGTGTAAGTCCTTGTAAAGAGATCAATGATACCACCAACGAGAGATTTGAAGAACCACCGCAATCCAACCGGATCGGTGACTTGAAGAACACTCCAATGGAAAAAAACTTTCATATTACTTCCATATCTGAGCTTTCCATATGTATATATGTAGCACCGAATACCTCTGTAAATTTCTTGACAATGAGTTGTGCAAAGGAAATCTCGAAATACAGATCACTTTTAAATGACTTTAATTTTTAAATAGAATTATGTATATAAAAAAAATAATTCTTTGTTATTTTACTTATAGATGGACATTGAAATTGAAATAACATATTCAAATCGACATGTTTGGAATTGCTAGCTGTTCATTTACAAGTAAAATAACAAAGATGCAGGTGATTTAAATACAAGAATAACTCAATTAAGAAGAGGCAGTAGTCAGGTAATACAATTGGAATGAACATCTACCGGTGAACACTATAAACTGCAACCCTGGGACCAAAGGATCATCACTGGGTGAAGTGCAGATGTTTATAGCGGAGTGCTGTATGGTTTTCATTGAGGAAACTTATTTTTACATTTTTGATAGTGTTGAAACTCATATTCCGCTCTACTGCCGCTATGTTGATAATCTTTTATTTTACATCGATAATTCTATTTTAATCTCGCATACCTCTAAGGTGATGTTAAATATTATCAAACGACATCTACACAACAAGGTGGAATACTATCTAGGAGAGGACCAATTTGGTATTAGAAAGAACAGGGCAACAAGAGATGCAATTGGAGTGATGAGAACAATCTATGAAAGACATATTGAAGTTAATCGAGAAGTTTATATTTGTTTTATTGATCTGAAAAAAGCCTTTGATATGGTGAAATGGGATAAACTGATGAAAGTACTAAAGAAGATAGGTGTGATTGGCGAGATCGTAGACTGATTGCGGAACTTTATATGAATCAAAAGGCAATAATTGAGTCAAAAGGAGGAAGCAAAAAGGAATGTCTAATTGGAAGAGGAGTGCGACAGGGTTGCTGCTTTTCCCCTGTGCTATTCAATATCTTTTCGGAAGAAATGATAAAGGAAGCTTTTGATTGTGAAGAGGATACGGGAATCAGTATTGGAGGAAGAAGAATAAAAAGCGTTAGATTCGCGGATGATTTGGCTATTTTAGCAGAGAGTGAGGAAGATTTACAACACTTGCTGAAAAGATTTAATGAAGCCTGTCTTAAATTTGGAATGGAAATCAACGCCAAGAAAACAAAAGTGCTACGAGTTGCCAGAAATGCTGAAAATGTATATATTAAATTAAATGGAGAAAAGGTGGAACAGGTCAAGCAATACAAATATTTGGGAAGCATAATACAGGAAGACGGCAGATATAACTTAGATATTAGAGATCGAATTCGTAAGGGTAAATTTGCATTCTATAACAGAAAAAACTTGTTCACAAATCAGATGGATATTGATTTAAGGAAAAGACTTATAAAAATGTTACATTTGGAGTATATCCTTGTATGGTTCAGAAACTTGAAGAAAGAGAGATGCTGGGATGCTAGAAGCATTTGAAATGTGGCTATGGAGGAGGATGGAGAAAATTAAATGGACAGACAAGGTGACTAATGACAAAGTTCTCGAAAAAATTGGAGAAGAGAGAAGTTTATTAAAGAACATTAGAAGAAGAAAAAAGAACTGGATTGGTCATGTGCTGAGAGGTGAAAATCTCATGAAAGAAGTATTGGAGGGGAAGATTGAGGGAAAGAGACCAAGAGGAAGAAAGAGAAAAATGATCCTGGATGACCTATTGGTTACAAGTGGATATCAAGGCCTGAAAGAGGAGGCAAGAAATAGAACAACTTGGAGGAAGAGACATTGCTGACCTTATTTGCTGCTTGGCATTGGACAGTCTACGACAGAACACTGATGATGATGAATTCTATTTTGCTTGGCTTAAAAGACATCACAGGCGAAATTCATCCCAACATCTGTTTCAAGATAGAATATGAGAATAACAGATCCACATCCTTGATGTGTTAATTACACGGAAGGAGTCAAAATTTGGGACTCTAGTTTAAGGAAACCAACTTCCTGTGATTTAACTTTAAACTATGATTCAGAATGTCCGTTTTCCTTCAAATTCAAAATCGTCAACATGGCGGTCATTAGATCCTTTACAATCTCCAGCTCTCACCATGTGTTAGAATCCGAAAATCAAAAAAATCCAAGATATCCTTCTTTTCAATAATTATCCCCAAATAATTCCTTGATAAATTGATAATCTCGGCAATCCGAAATATTTATAACCCTCCCACCTAAATAAATCAATCGTAATACATAATCATAATGTAACATGATTCTATAAGGATTCTGGATCCAATAGCTAAGGTGGAACATAAATATAATTATGAGAAGGACAGAATCCTCAGGTTACATTAACTCAAAAGAATGTATTAATAAGAACAAATCCCTTAAAGTATCACATAGCTCCCTGGGAATTTTTAAGAAATATTTAAAAGAGAAGAAAATAGCACAGTAAAAATTTTTTTCATTATTACGCTTTTAACAATTGGAGAAATATTATAGTCCATTTGTATCATACTTTTATGTTATTAATAAGAAATAGTGAAATTAATTGTTTATATGATTTTAAAATATTGTAAAAACGGGAATAATATATTCTCTTTTATACATGTTATTGTATATATGTGTAACCTAAAGAAGAATAGTCGAGTAGACCATTCGAAATATTGTGATGAAGTAAAAAAGAAGTATACATAAAAGTTATCTTGTTCCTCAATATTTTGGCTACAAAATTTGGCTTCAAATTTCTTCCCGTAGATTTGAGAGGACTGTTGAGGATGTAGTCAGACGGTGCAAGATCTCGGGTGTGGGCGGATGAGGAAGGACAGTCCATTACAGCTTGATGAGTTCTTCTCGAGTGTGCAGACGTCGTATGTGGCCTCGTGTTTTCTTAATGAAGCATCAATTTGGTCACATCTTTTTCAGGAGCCTGCTGGAATAGCTTCTTTACCTTCAGGGTGTTAACATATATGTCAGAGTTTATTGTTGCACCATGAGATAGAACATCGATCAAAATCACCTCTACAGCAATGACTTTGCCAGCTGACGATACTGTCTTGAACATTTTCTTTCAAGGAGACCCTCTGTGAAGCCAATCCATTGATCCTACGACAATTTTTGACAGAACACTTTCACCTTCAGCTTCGTCACGAACCAGCAACTCTGAATAGATGGTGCGTCTTTTGTCTTTATGGTTAGTAGTTAGGCTGAAGGGACCCACCTGGCACAAACCTTGAAGTATCGTACCTGGTGAATAATTGTGTTGCACATACAATATTTTGATTCTACCAAACAAAACGAACAGAGATAAAAAAATGTGTTGTATTACTTATTGAACGACGCAGGTATATATAATTTTTTTATTCCCTTCCAGTTTCGCCCTATCACCTTCTATTTTTTCTTTGTGATCCCTTATTTGTATTAATTATCTCGATAATTAATCCTATGCACTCTTTCTTTGCTTTTGTATCCTAATTGTGATTTTTCCTTATCCTTTTTGTAATTAGATCACATCTGTAGATAGATATAAGTATCTGAACTGATGTCTGCTTGCTTCTTTTCCGGATGTGTAATCATTGATCTGACCAATTCTACACCATTAGTCCAAATTAATGCCTGATTGCGGCACGGACATCATTATAAAATGTATATAAAGTTTTTAAAATCTTAGATTCTTCTATTTGTATATCACAATCCTTATAAAAAAAATTCCAAAACACTGCACCACAGACCAATATTTCGTCTTATTTTTCAAAGACTTCCTCAAGGTTTTTTGATAACATAATAAATAAATAAATAAATAAAATAAAAATCAAATGGAAAGAGAAACAACTTTCTCAAACCTTTACAAATCAAATCAAATCATCGATTTGTAATGCACAGGGATGCTTGGGAATTCGTTTTTATCGAAATATTTGTGAAATATTGTGATTACAGTAGAAAAAATGCAGCTTTCACAGCAGTGCTCGGAATGACAAAGGGATTTTGTGTCAAAACAACGAAACTTTATTGTCTGATTATTTACATTTCCCACCACCAGATTGCGTTTTCGGGTCAGAGAGCAACTGTCTGCGTGATATAAACTGCTCCTCTGGCTGATAAAGTCAAAAGTGAAGGTGACAGTGGTATTGTTTCCATGTCGTGGTTACTGTAATGTATGTATCATAATGTTGTCATTCCATGAGAAAGCCCTCCTAGCTAAACTTTATTATCAGTACGTGAATTGAATCGGACTATGCGAGGTATGCGAAGTGGCAAAAGAACCATGGCTTGTGCAGCAAATGAGGGGCAAATTTGAAGGCAGAGGTTCTTTTGAAGCGCGTCCACGAAACGGAAGACCCGAACATCCTGTTCCATTGTGCAGGATGTCGAATACACGGTGGATGGGTATTGGCATTTTCCCAGATACTGATAAAGAAATTTCAAAGTTAATGGTTGTGTCAACACGCCCAACTACGCATCTGGGCTAAAGAAAACTGACATGCATTTGTAGAAACACGGCAAGAACTCCATACAGTCACATTCAAGCAAGATGGAGTCCCACCGATCATTGGTATTCCAATCAAGCGACTACAACGCTCAACATTCGAGGGGAAGTCCACCGCTGCTCCTTTTCACATGAGTGGTCACCAAGATCTCCCATCTCACACCTTGCGACTTTTGATTGTGGGGTTACTTGAAGTCAAAGGTATATCGCGATCGGGCAACGTCATTCGGCACGTTAAAGGATCTCCTGCGGCATCATATGTCTGCAAAAACAACACATATGCTGTTGAATGCGGTGAAGAGAATCGTACCTCGTCTGATGGCTTTGCTCCTGACTGAGAAGCACAACATTAAACATTTGTCAGCTTATTTTCCGTGTGAACTGTCCTACCCCACCAGACGAATGACGCAACAAACTGTGACGCCATCTGGTGATCGGAAATGTATTTAATGAGTCAATAAAGTTACATTGTTTTCACAGAAAATCCCGCGTTATTCTGAGCATTTCCTTGAAAATGGCATCTTTCTACTAACAATATTCCACAAATTATTTGTTTTTTCAAATTTTTAGCTACTTTGGAATCGTCCGATATTCAAAATCTGAAATTAAATATTGGTTTTAGCAATAAACAATCAAGATCATCTATTGAAAAAGCTATTCGCCCACATTTTATTTTTTGGATTTTTGGCATCATGAGATGATGGATATTTTGGTATCACCATAATGAAATTGATGTTCTTTCATACACTAAATGCCTTTAATCAGTTCGTCGTTTTCAAGCACAAATTAATAATTTGAAATTCAGAATTAATCACAGAATTTAAGCAATTGAGGATACATTTAAATAAGCACTTAAACAACGTTTCTAAAATTAAATATATATTTAAAAAATTGGAAGAAAAAGATTTTTATGCATCTCTTTCGTTCTTAAAAATTATATTTTTTTCTTCCAATTCAAAAATTTCATCCAAAAATATTACCTGGGCAACTGTCTCCGAATGGTGATGGAATCGTCTCGTGAATTATGATTAACATAAATACTAGATAGCAGCCGAAATATACAAAGCCTTTCATCTCCACAATGGATGGCAAATTCAAGATCTGTTGAAACTTTATTAGAGAGAAAAAAATAACTTCAAAAAACAATGTTAAAATTTTCAAAGCAACAAAATCACAACTACAATGTGTACATACTAATAATGCGACCGTCTACACAATTAATTTGAATTAAAAAAAATTAATATACATTAAAATAATGACCAGTTCCGGGGACCTATAATAACAGTTCTCTTCTTTGGACAATGCGAAGAAAGGAATGTTGTGTATGTAAATAATCATTTCCCTTACGATTATGTGTTTCAATAGAAATTGTTCTTTAAAAGATTTTTGTTTGGTTTAACACTAAAGAATAAGCAGGAAGTCAAGTTGAAAACAAATGATTATAATAATGTCTCGAGAAATATTAGAATAATGCTGTGTGATGTTGCTGTGTAATGCTGTGTGGGAACTATTGTTCAACAATGAGGAATCACGAGGTGAAAGCCGTGCTGTTCGGACGGTTGTCGAGGTAGAACAGTTGATGCCGGGAATATGGTGTGAGAAGGCGAATTGAAGGGGAAATGCCGTGAGTCATGGATATAGACGATGCTATAAAAGCAATCCGAGATTATTCGTATCATGCAAGTTTGATTCGATAAAAGATTTTTTCATATAATATGAGAATTTAGAAGAATTTAACATTGAAGAATAAATGTTATCTTATTTTCTTTCTGAGCTTTTACAGGAGAAGAATCCTCGGAAAATACAACGTCCATTTTGAACCAGCGTTCGAAGAATAGAACGATGTCGGACATTTTGGATTCGACGATGCATTAAAATATTTGTAATGCACTTTGGATGTTTATATGATTCCAGTTCCCGAATAACGATGCAATAGGTGTACGGCGGTAGCTATTAAGGAAGATCGAGTTCCTTTTCGTAAGTAAGGCTTTTGATAAACTTTGTTGCAGAGATTCAACCTAGTTACATCGAGGGCCAATACCTGAAGAGAATATATTATTCTAGAAGAATGCATCTTAGATAAATCAGAACATTGAACGTGAAATCAAGCTCGTAAATATTATTAATTCACATAAGGTAGTGAAAGTACTTAATCGAAAGTAGCGTAGCATATTATCACACTAGCGGTTCAGCCATTATTAGTTGATTCTTTAATAACTAAAGATAATAGTAAATTGTGATATTACTAGAACATTCCAAGGCATACTTGGAGAATTTAAGAGTAAATTAAACTTTGTATTTAAAGTTAGGGAGAATATGATAATTTTTCATATAGGGTGAAAAGCTCTTAGGACAATTGATTTAATAAGAAGTTTGTTATGTTATTTTCTTCACAGAGGGTGAAAAGCTAATAGGACTATTAATTAAATAGGAAGTTATTGGTAATTGTTCCTGAACACGGTTTAAGATAATATCAATGTATTAATAAGATATGAAGATTTTACAATTGTAAGCATTGAATGTTAAATAATCAGATAGAGGTATTATGCAGGTTATTGTAAATGTTATATCAGATATATAAGAATCTAGTTGATTACATACATTAAGAAAATTGATTGTAAACAAATGCAAATCAGTAAATTATTGTTTGTGTGTCTTCGTCCTATGCAATATTCTTTTCAATCAACACCTCCATCCTTGCTTTGTTAAAAGATCAGCTTCGAGCTTTAGCTGTTGCTGTTTTCTATCTAATATAGAAGAGTTTAGGATTAAAAATTATTCAACAAATAATAATAATATCTATTTATATTAAATTTTAAAAATTGTTGTTTGTTTGTTTTTTTTTAAACCTGAGAGAGTAATTTTCAAGGAACCGTTATTACAGGTCCCCGAAAGTGCTATTTTTTATTAATACGTATTAATTTTTTTTTAAATTAAAATTAATCGTGCAGGCGGTCGAATTATTATTGTATATAAATATCCACGTAAATTACACCATTCTACATTGTATGTATGTTTTTCAACATGATTACGTAAATTATGTACAATAAAAAAAAAAGTTTAAGCAAAATGC
>JAFIDM010000179.1:172631-210155 GCA_023159025.1 Thereuonema tuberculata
GGACAGGAGCAAAGGGGCAGGTGATGACAGTGGTTTTCTTTGATGATCGCGACATTGAACACCACGAATGCCACAAACGGTCTGAGATGTTTAGGGAATTTCTTGGATATTGCACCATTACATACATGTGTTATTCTGTGAATAATTATCTTCCCAAAACGGGTACTCCTACATTAATATAACCTCCATATTCACCAGATCTTGCCCCATAGGACTTTTATCTCTTTCGAAAAATGAAAGTATTTTTGATGTATCAACGATTTTCATCCCGCTGTGATGTTACTGAGGCAACACTCCTTGATGTATCAAAGAATGGATTACAGGATTGTTTTCGGTCATGGTTCGATCATGGAATTATAAGCGGTGGGAGGGAATTACATTGAAGGCCAAATTAATTTTTCCGCTTTATTTCTAACTTGTTCTTATTTATAGCGTGTCCCGCAACATTTGAAACTTTTTAAGTCAGGAAAAAATGGCTTTGAGGAACATGGACAGCGGCTTCTGACACGCATCATAATATCTGCTCCACATCCAGAATTGCCACAATTAACATCGTAACTCAACGCTGGGACGAGTACTGGTATCAGCGTTTCAACAGTACAACTTTCCCTGCGGTATATGAGCCTCTGGAACCGACAGCCTACCTGTGTGCCATTGATAACCATACATCACCAGGCTAAGCGTCTCCGCTGGTCTCTGAAAAACCTCCAATGGATTTTCGATGACTAGAAACGTGTAGGCTGGTCCGACGAATCCCGGTTTGGTCAGATGGGCCACTTCGCCTCCTATCTGTATTGTCCCTTATAGATATGCGGGATCCAGTGTTCCATGGGGTTTCACCAGATCCCGAAGCGCAAATCTGCCCGAAACAGCTGAATCGCAAATTCCTCGGACCAGACATCTAAACATTCAAAATTATTACAGCCAACACACTAGGATAAAACTAATTAAAACATTTTTAAAATTAAAGTTATATGCATTTAAAATTTAAACTAGTTTCGATTCGTTATCGAAGCCTTATCATAACGAAGCGAAACTAGTTTAATTTTAATTGTATATAACTTTAATTTTTTTTAATTAATGTTAACCTAGTGTGTTGGCTGTAATAATTTTGCAAAAAACTATAAATACACACGTAAAAAAAAACTTATTAATCTAAACATTCAGTCATCTAGAGTCCAGGTATCTCAAGCCCACATTTACTCCATTATGTCAGGACAGCATTCTCCAGATTTCAACTCCATCCATAACATGGGGAATCCCATTAAAAGTGCCGTCACTGCCAGGAATCCAACACCAATGAACACTTTGTGAACACTGCATAGCGTGCTCGTGGGGGCCATACCATATCTTGTTGATGCTGTAATTCAACCGCGAGGAGGACCTTCTATATTAGACAGGCATTTCATTTTGTTTTTTTGCAGTTTACTGCATATTTATACAACCAATAAAGGAATTGTCTCTTAAACTTTTTTCACTTTAGTAGTGAAATATAAATTTCATTTCTACTGTTGTAATCTTCAGCTGTAACTACTCAGTTTTCATTCTAAACGAATCCTCGTCCTAAGATCGTTTCTTTTCAACACAAATACTTCAATAGTAATGTGAAGAACATTTCTTTTAATTTGAAAATTTCAAAAAGAAAAAAAAAGTAAAAGCAACATAAAGATAAGATATTATAAAATGAAAAATGAAATCTGTTGGAAACTAATATGGTAGGGGAGAAGGTGGTAATATGGCACAGGATTGTAACATGAAACAGTAATTTTTGTGAAAGTAGCTGCTGCTATCATCCGGAAACCGCTCTAATTTCTATCGCTGGTTTTCCTTTTAGCCACCTAGAGGTAGTTAACTTCAGTATTTCGTTGTGTATGGTTATGAGAAGAAGTAGTGTGTTTTCGTAAACCTGAAAGTTTTTACAGGGTAAGATTCAACACAATTTCTGGTACTGTTGTTATTACGAATGAGGTTTTGCTTGTATTGTATATCATTATTAATTAACTGAACTACAAAATGATGTATTCAGTACTTAAGAATTAATATTTTATTACTGAGAATGGATCAGTCAATTTCCATATGGCGACTGGTGGTAATATGAAACAGGTGTTCCATAATACAACCTCACTATGCCAAGAAGCAAATTAGGACCTGAAAAGAAGGGACTAAGGCAGAAATGGCGTCAAGAAGATATGGTAAATGCAAGAAAACACCAAATCAGCAGATTTTTGCTCATGAAAGACTTGCAATTTTTAATTGAGCGTTTTCTTTCAATTATAAAGTGTTCAGCATTAATTTTTGCTTTTTCTCTGTAGTTTCTATATTTTCTATTGATGTGAAGTAAAACAATGCATTAAAGTATCAACAATAAATTATTTTTTTACTATAATAGCAATAATAAAGAAGTATTGTTGCATTTTAACATCTATTTCATATTACAACCCCAGTTCAACAATTCATTTTTTTAAAGAATGTTCTAAATAATTGTACCTATTCAAGAGTTTTAAATATTTATTTAAAAATGTATGATATTTATCTCACTCAATATTTATACTAATGCTACTGACGATTTTCATACATTAGAAATTCAAGATTTTGTCAAAAATAAAAAAGTGGTCCATATTACCACCACCTCCCCTAATAGTAACTCATTAGCAGAAATCTAATCTAATCGAACGAAATTCAATTGAGAAGAAAGTAGTTGTCTAAAGTTCTACATACGTGTGTTGCTATGGAGCGTCAAACTCAAATGTGAACGATGCTGGAATTGAGCAAATTTATAGTCGTCGAAAATAAAGCAAACTAAGCAGTGTTTTACCTGAAAAAAGAAAGTTTATATCCTGTCTCACGAACCTGAAAAAAAAGGAATTGATTTTGTGACAATGCGTTTCCGAACACCCGAAAAATAGAATAAAGGAAGTTGATGGATCAAATTAACCGCCCCTGATAGAAATCACTTAGTTTAATAAGTGCAAATTCTAATCATACGACCTCTAATCTTGTTGGTCGAGAATCGTTGGGAGCCTAAATCTCTGACACACCTTATACCCTGGTTTCACGGAACGACTAAAAACTGGATTCTTCACATTTTCTCGTTTTTGAGCACCATGTGATCGGCCAGGGCGGAAGTCGGTAGCGCTGTCCGAGTTATTACAAGTAGGTATAACGAATAAAGTCGTTTCCAACATGGCAGCCATCGTTCCCACCACACCTCAACGAAAACAACATACAGAATGGAGTGAAGGTGAAACTGTAATTTTATTGGAAATGTGGCGAGAAAATATTGATAATCTGAGGCGAATGAAGCGAAATCGTTGAATTTATAAAAAAATGAAGATAGAATTAAATGAATCGTATAAGATAGAGAAAACCTACGAGGAAATCAAGAACAAAATTGATAATTTAATATGGAATTAAAAATTGATATTTTCGAGCCTCTGGAGCTGCAATATCATAAACATAAACATAAAAACAAACGTTTGTCTTTGCCCTTGCTGCGAAACAATAGCTGGTTGTCGCCATTTTAGTTTAGCACAGTCCCAGGATGCATTGCAAAAAACTGGTTTTTCTTCTTCTCCCGTGAAATCACTCACGATAGATAATTCGTTTAGGAATACGTCAGAAACATACGTCACAGGACTAAACTAGTTTTATATATCGACTTCTTCTCCCGTGAAACCAGGGTATTAGGACCTGCATTGCATGTTGTGGTACAGTTTTACTTTTAACTTTAAAAGACAAATAAGACACTTTACGCAACCATGAACACCATTCTAAATAAATTAAAATTCATTTTAAACACATTTATTTTAACAATAATTTAACACTAGAATATGAATATATGTTGGGCCTTTATTTTTGATTTTGACATTCCTTAATTAAAGACAGCTTGAATGGATTTAAATTTTGTTAAAACCATTTCCATTCTTTGTTAATTAAAAGATTAGATAAACACAGAAAATTTGAAATAAAATTTGTATATTTTATTACAGATGACTTATTTTGAACAGAATATAAAGTTCCTGCTTTGACATAAAAAAATGCTTTCAATGAAATAATATGAAATTTACTCTGAAAGTAATGCAAAGTACGCATTTTTCTTTCATTTGCATTTCCGAACACGTGAAAAATTTAATAAAGAATGGTTATGGTTCAACGTGACGCATCTAAAAAACAACATGGTAAAATATGCACAATTCTAAAATAAATTTTATTATTCCATTTGTGTTTGAAACAGACAAGAAAAGGTTTAGGCATTGTGGTATATACTGGAGGATCCAGGTTCAACTCCGTTCAGTGGTCGGGATTATTTCTGTGTTAAATGGACGGATATCTTATTGGAGGCGAAACGCCGGCAAGCGTCAGGCTAACCATCCGACCTACACTAATCTCATTGGTCGAGAATAGCTGAGAACCTAAAGCACTCACGCACCCTTAGACCTGCAGTGCGTGTTTCAATACAGTTTAACTTATAACTTTATAAGGCAAGGAAAACTTCATGCTATCATGAAACTTGGTTAAGAATAAAATAAGACCTAGAAGAACTTGTTATCAAAACTTAATTCGGTAAATCACACAAACTCGAACTTGTCATAAACTTAATATTTGTGTGTATTCTCTTTTTCTACTGTTCATTCCAGTTACCTTTAAAACAGACAAGTAAAAGGTCCTTGTCGTTGGAGATTAATCATTAAGTTTGGATCTATTCGGAGTATTCAGTTGTGAATCAATTTAGAAAATTACTAAGATACCTTATCTCTCACCTACACCTATTACATTTTTTACACTTTACTGATTGAGATGTCTGCACACTTTGGAGATGAATCAAAATTTACTAATTTAGGAAAGTTTTCGAATAACATCTTAATAAACATATCTTCTTATAATATAATGAGACACAAATTTCCACTTTAAATCTACACTAAATCATATCCCAATGACATTTGATACGTTAGAATGTTGAACGTGCAATAAATATAATACAAAAAACGGAAAAACTATGAAATTGCACCAAATCGTTCAGCCTAGAGCCATCATCAATGGGAATCTAGGATAGATGTTTCGTAGTTATTAGGACATGGCAGCCAGATTTACCCTCGTTGATCAAATCAGAACGCGTGAAAGCCTACGGGTACTTTTCCTACTCTGGGAAGTGGACTCCGCAAAAGTAAGCAACAACAGAAAAATCGCTGTGACAAGTACAGCGTAATTACCTTAGCCTTCTAAGCACTGGAAACAAAAGGCGTTTAATAAAAATGCACTTAAAGTAAAAATTTCAATGGTGTATGACAAGTTGTACAAAGTAAGCCTTTTCGTTGACTGACAGAATGTAAAGAAATTAAACATTAGCAAACAGATATCGCGTATCATCTTCGGAATGTACACTAGTTATTTGAACGAAATCATGACCACTGTTTTAAAGCTTATTTTGCAAATTTTCAAACCTATAATTAACGGTAAATAAATAAGAAATGTCACTACCAATTACAAAAGAAAAGTAAGAAAAAGCTGCTTATTTAACCTCCTTTCGGATAAATGGATAGCTCCACAGTGAATATATTTGTCGTTGAAACGGAAAAGTTTGAAAGGTTATTATTAAGCAATATTAGGAAAAATTAAGATTGTATTGCACGTCAAGACGAACAGAACCACGAATTTATTAAGAATAAAATAAAACGAAAGTTAATTAAGAACACTTTAAACAAAACCCGGGCAGCCTAGGTGCCAGATTAATCATTTACCCCCTAAATGAGTTTTCCCGAAGTCGAGATTTAACTAAATCACTTTCTGGCACCCGAAAACTGTAGATTCAAACCATTATTATTACTAGATATATTACTAGAACCCATTACTAGAAATATTTTTATGTAAACATTTATGTATAATGCCTATCATTCTCCACAATTCCACTCGCAAACGAATAAGGAGAAATAAATATACACTGATATTACTTAATTTCAGTATCTTTTATGGACTTCTTAATTTTCTTAGCATCGCTTCTTGAAAGTGAAGTATTATTAATTAATGAGATTTATTTTATTATTGGCTTCTAATGTAAATTAAGTAAATGAATACTAAGTAAAATAACAGAAAGGAATTTTATTGAATAAATTAATATATTATGACGTCAGGACCATCTGTTTTAATAGTAACCCCTGCCTCGATTTGAGAAGGCGCAGAAGTAAAGTCGAGCTGAAAGGATGCAAGGCTAGCTCCGTTCGGTTGGTCACCGTTGAGCGATGACGTCGCTGATGCCTCGATGGATTCGACGTCATGACGTCATCTACGAAGAGCGTCGCTTCCTGATTGGCCCTAGTTCATTCCGCATTGCAATGATTGGTTCTACCGTACAGAAGAATGCGTAGATAGCAACACAGAAGCATGCGTAGATAGCAACACAGAAGCGGGAAAATTGAATCGTGAAGGCTCAAAGGAAAATGTCTATTGCTGGATTCAATGAGAAGACGAATTTCAAAGTAAAGTGAGTGTTAATTTTCATATTAAAGGAACTGTGTTTGCGTAGATAGGACTCTAGAAATTTCGACGTTACGGGAACAAGGATAATATTAAACTAATTAACGTAGGAAGTAATTCTACTAAATATTTAACTGACAGTGGTGCAAGTTATAGGTGTCAAGTTAAAGTGTGATACGATATCCCGAGTGAGTTACTAAAGAAGAATTAAAGGAAAGGTTAATT
This sequence comes from Thereuonema tuberculata, assembly GCA_023159025.1. NCBI lineage: Eukaryota > Metazoa > Arthropoda > Chilopoda > Scutigeromorpha > Scutigeridae > Thereuonema > Thereuonema tuberculata. The sequence continues at coordinate 179,328 of JAFIDM010000179.1, forward strand.
AATTAGTGCTTCGGACTAAGTGTGTTTAACTGAAGACATCACTCAATAAGAAGCTATTCAAGTACTGTGATTTGTGATTTATTTATTTAAAGTTCCGATAAGTGAATTAATTATAGTTACATTTAACTACAGTTAAACTGAAACTGAAGGCTTCAAGTTCAAGCGATATTTTGGAACGGATACTAAGGATTCTAGTGTGATACAGTATTCGAGTATTACAGTATACCAGTGTTACAGTATTCCAGTATTCCAGTGTTCCAGCTATTCAGTGTATATTTAAGTGATAAAGTATTCCAGTCAATTGGGCGTTGCAAGTGAGACTAACGATAAAAGTGAAATACACGAATTACTCAGTGCCTCCAGTGCCATTGTGAACTGTGAAAAAATAATTGAATATTCGTTCAGATGACGTTTTATTCAATGGACCTTTTATAGTCATTAGTTACTTACCTAATTTCCTAGTTGATCATATCGACATTTGTATTCTAATTCGTATTTTATTTCAAATAAAAAACAAAAACAAAAAAAACCCCACTAGTTCTTACGTTCATTTCTCACAATTTTTAACGTATCTTTTACTAGTGAAAGTTAAGTGTCCCACGATAAGCCTATGCAGGCTTTTGGGGTTGCGGGAGGTCATGCTCCCTGCGTTTCGTGACCAACGGGATGAAGTTGAGGTCGGGTGGTCATCCCAACGCCCGCCTGCCTTTAACTCCCGGGAAAGAAACCCGGTACCCATTCTACAGAGGGCTGGGTAGACCCTAGGACCCGTTTGGAGATGAATCTTTTACTAGTACTGAAGTGTATATGTGTATTTTATCTTCGATGTCTAATTTTAATATCTTTTTTTTCTCAATCATTTTGTAGTATTAATCTTTTTATTGAGTCTTGACTGTTCTTCATAATTAACTCAGTCTTAAACATCGGTAATTTTTTTTTAATATATGTTTTTTAAAAACGTCCTAAATTTTGCGGTGGTGCTCCTAAAGAATTTATAATAGGTCTTAAGCGCATTGGACCTGGATCCGAAAATCGGACGGCGGATCTAAAAATCCGGCGTATTCTATTTCAATTAAGAGTTTCCTTAAGTGAACATTCATTTTATTTTTATTTTATTTTCATTTCTTTTAATTCTCCGAAATGAATATTCGTCTTAAGGTAACCTAAACGCTACTTTGATTTTATGAAGAAAAGTACAAATACGCAGAATTCGTTGTTTGAAATACAATGAATTCTCATAAATGAATGTTCGTCTTCAGGAAACCCCTTATGTGAAATAGAATACGTCCGATTTTTAGATCCGCCGTCCGATATTCGGATCCATGTGCAGGCGCTTTTATTCTTCGACGATTAACAGTTTAGATAAATACAGAAATCTATAAATAAAATTTAGGCTTGTATGTTTTATTTTCTAAGCACTTTTTTTGAATAATTAAAGTTTTAGGTGTTCGGAAATGCACTGTAAGTATTTCCATTCTGTTTCGTTTCCGTTTTTTTCAATTTGATGAAAGAGGATGTGAACTTTCTGTTTTGAGATAAAAACATTGCTGAAAATCAAATAAAACACATGGAATTTATAGTCGTCTAAAGTGCAGAAAATGACAAATGTTTTATGTCAAAAGAGGAAGTTCACATCCTATCTCATCAAATTGAATAAAACAGAAATGAAGCACAACGGAAATCATTGCAATGCATTTCCCAACGACTAAAACTTTATGAAAAGAAACCAAAGTTATCATTCCAAATATGTGCTTCTGAAATAAAACATGCGAAAGTAAATTTTAGTTAAATAGTCTATTATTATCTAATCTTTCAATTTTCAAAGGATAGAAATATTTTAACTAAAATTCAAATCCAATTAAGCTTTCTTTGATTAAGGAATGCCGTAAAGAAAGAAAGTCCCACTTTTTAACATTTTATATATCATAACTAACTTATGCAGAAGGTTTCCTCTTAATCTCATTCTATTGTAATTTCCTTTACTTTACTTTCCTATTAAAAGGTATAGGAAAGTACTAGATTTCTTGGTTAGCAACAAATCATTAGCTCGTTCAATCCATGTAACTGTGGACATCCATGTCAAATACTGACATATGATAATGGCTTGGTATTTTCATTTCAAATGAAAGGAGGGGAATTGTAATTCCAAAACCATCCGATACGTGTCTTCTCTTCTGTAGAATACCTTCAGTCCCTCATAAACTGGTAGTTTGTATTCAACTTTGAAGTATTTGTTATTTACGAATTAAGCTGCAAGTTGTTCTGAACTTTATTGTGAACTCAAAGCTAAAGTCTTTTGTTACTATTAAATTATATGTTCTCAATAAATGGTAATCATTTTCCATGTGGAACTATACAGATCACATTAGTGTCAGTGATGTCACGTTACTTACAATATTATTTTTTTTTTAAATTTTCATTTTAATATCTGCATCCACAAACATAAAAGTAGTGCTGATGCGACAAAAAAAGCTTCTGAAATTAGTAGCTAAAATATTAAAAAAGTAAAGGCTCTGCTAGCTGTTGATTTAAAGGAAAACGAAACTGTCACATTACTCACACTGATTTTCACAATGTATACCAACAGTTGGCTTCGTGCATCTGAAACGATTTCCATCGCATGTTTACACGGAAAAAGTACAGGCGTCTGCTAAGATCAAGATACGAAATCTGCCCTTGAGGAAGGATCTTCTCATGCATTGATTCAAGTATAATTTTCTGAAAATTATAAGTGCTTCTATCAAGACCAAGTACTTATTATTGTCAGAATCACAGTTTTCACTTGTTTCATATAATACTATGAGTAGTCTAGCCATAGTATCTGATACTATGGATCATTCAAAGGTACCAATTATATTTACTGACGAAATCTTGCAATGCCTACCAGCAGAATACTGACATTACAATATGGAGAGATGGATCTTCAAGCCAATTCAAAAGCTCCACTAGCTTTCCTACAGAGGCTTCATAAAAAATTCAAATGTAACTATTTTTCCACAAATCATGGCAAAGATCCAGTTGATGGCATTGGTGCTTAGGTAAGAAGAGTGCTCGGATTGGTAATGAAAAGAAAGTTCATTGTACAGGAAGTGATCATTTATTGACGCATTTACAAGTGCCCCATTAACAGTTCGGATGATGAACTTGTCAAGAAGAAATTCAAGAACATTCGAAGGATCTTCATTTGCAGAAACATTTTGTTACAGCTGAAGATCTCAAAGGTATCACAGTCATGAAATTGTGTGCAGTGCTGAATGAAAAGTGCAAAGTCACAATTATCCAACATATGCCATTCAAGAAATTATTAAAGACTCGTAAGCATTGCCTTGGAAGTAGGGAAGTGGTATGCAGTTTATCAGCCTGAAACTGATTATTGGCTCATTGGCATATTATAGTAGCTATCTAATCCAGACAAAAAATCATAGCTGACATTTATGCATCAAACTCGCCCATGCTTCAACCAATTTCAGCCAATGAGTGGATATTAATATGATATTGGAAGTCCTGCATTTGTTTCAAAATCAACTTGCCAATCTAATATATTTAGAGTATTTTGTATTTCTTTATATTTGGTAAGTTTACTGAAACAAGTTTTTTATTTATTTACTACTTGAAATGGTGAATAAATGTATCCTTCCTCGTTGCCGTCGGAACTACAAAAGGCAACGAAAATAAGTGCATATCTGAAGAAGAAACGAAGGAAAAATGGATTAAAGCTATCCCACAAAAAAATTTTCAACTTACAATTCATTCAATAGTAAGTAAATAAAATATTATTTCACTATTATCGTGTAAATTAAAAAAATTCCAACTGAACAGTGAAACGTTGAGCATATGTCTAGAGTTCCATTTGGCAAAACTCAAGTTTTTGGTGTTTTTTGGGGATGTTTTAATTTTTGTGATCAGATGTAATTTGATATCGCAGAAAAATTCTAATCAATTAGATTCGAGTAATATTTCAAAGAAACAGAGTGATTTAATTGAACACGAACTAATAATTACTTTTAACTGTTTATAAATTCTTGGATATCCACCTTATTACAGTTATTTGAAAAATACAACAATTTTCTTTATTCGACAGACTGACATACGTTTTATATTTAATCCTTAAGTTTCTGTAGGGGAAAAAGGAAGCGGTGATTAAATTGACTGTATTGAATATTCCATGCAAATAAAAGTGAAAAATGTTAAAAATGTCAAATTGTATGTTCAATGTGATAGGAAATGAATGAGAAAATTTATGTAAAAAGGATAAAAGAAAAAAAAATGCTTGAGTCGAACAAATACCTACTTAGGATTGGAGAAACCTTCGTTCTTTTCATTTCTGTAGTAATATTGCGAATATCCAAATTCGAACATCAGGTGATGTATATATCATTCTTTAAAGTTAACCAAAACGACATCTCTTTCTTTTTTTTTTTTTTTTTTTTTTTTTTCACTTTTATTTGCATGGAATATTCAATACAGTCAATTTAATCACCGCTTCCTTTTTCCCCTACAGAAACTTAAGGATTAAATATAAAACGTATGTCAGTCTGTCGAATAAAGAAAATTGTTGTATTTTTCAAAAAAATACTCGAAATATTTGAGTTTCGATATAGCTGTCTTAATGTTTCTGAGCCTAGACTTCTGCGGATAACTGTAATAAGGTGGATATCCAAGAATTTATAAACAGAGTGATTTAATGTTTTTTTATTTCCATTTTATTTTTTGGTGTTTAATTTTTGTGATCAGACATGATTTGATATCTAATTAAAATTTACTAAATTAGATTCGAGTTATACAGGATGTATCTGAAATGTGCTGCCAAATTTAAAGGTTGTATTCAATCGTGCAAAACAACGAATAAATGTCATATAAAAATGGGTCAGGAATTGTGTTATTTCCAAGATATGAACGATGAAACGATACAGAGGTGTTGGCCTTTACATTATATTGTAGAGTCATTAAATTACTCCTCAGTAATCATGACATTTAATGTTCAATACCCCCCCCTCCCACCAAAAGTGGTCAAACCAACCCTTTCAAAACCAAAGTGCAGCATTCTGATTGAATGCATTCAAGATGTCAGAATCGCCGCAGCTTGTTCTAGAAAACTTCATGATTAGGAGAGATGGCCGACATCCATTTCACTTACGGAACAGCAAATGGAAATTGCAGAGAAGTTGCAGTACCAGGAAGCCTTTCCCCAACGATTGTGTCCATCCATGTACACATTAGTGCGATCATCATCGTCTGGCTGAGACAGGATCATTTACGCTCGCTACTGTCGATAGAGCAGAGACCGACATATCAGAACAACACATATTAAAGAACAGGTATGGATGAAGTTGCAGAAAATCCTGGAACCACTAGAAAGATTGCTAGTGATGTTGCCATATCCAAGCATATGTGCGCACAGAAATTATCCAGGAACAGCTTCTCTACCCATATCACATACAAAGAGTGCAACATCTGTCATCTCACCAATTACACTCCACGTATGGTCTTTTGCACAAGGTAACTGCAACACTGTATTCAAACTATTTTTGCACAGTCTGTGCTTTTTACCGACGAGTCTTGCTTCACGAAAGATGCCATTATGAATTTTCATAACGTTCACCACTGGTCCGATGAAAACCCGCATGCTATCACACAGTCACGGCACCAACAAAGGTTTTCCGTAAATGTCTGGATTAGTATCATCGGCGACCATCTCATTGGGCCAGTGTTTCTGCCAGCTAGACTAACCGGTGATTCTTACAGGGACTTCCAGGAAAATGAGTTGCCCACATGCCTGGAGGATGTTCATTCATCACATATGGTTCATGCATGATGGTGCTCCACCTCATTTCAGTCGTACAGCCCGACGACTTCTGAACCATCGTTATCCTGACCACTGGATTGGAAAACGGGAACCAACAGCATGGCCTGCTCGTTCCCCTGATTTAAATCTTCTGGGCTTTTTCGTATGAAGTTATCTTAATGCATTAGAGTAACCGGTTCCTGACGCCCATGCACTGCATGATCGCACAGTGGATGGGTGCAACATAATTTGACGTGCATCTGGCATCTTCGACCGTGTTCGGTAGTCGATGGAATGACGTTGTGTTGCGTGCATTGCAGTCGGTGGAGGACATTTCAAGCACTTTCTGTGAAATTGAGCGAATGTACTGCCAACACCTCTGTATTGTTGCATTGTTCATATCTTGGAGATAAAGCATTTTCAGACCCATGTTTATATGACATTTATTCGCTGTTTAGCATGATTGAATACAACTTTTAAGTGCGGCAGCACATTTCAGATATTTCATAGAAGTTTTTCAAAGAAGTTAGTGATATTTTTTTTGTATTTAATTTTTCTGATCAGATATGATTTGATATCATAGAAAAAATTCTATTAAATTAGATTCGAGTTGTTATTAAAAGAAAAAGAGTTTTTGGGTGTATAATTTTTGTGATCAGATGTGAATTGATATCACAAAAAAAAAAATGTTTCCATTAATATTTCTGGGCCTCCAGAATTGAAATATTGTATAGTGATAAATAGATTAAGAGAAAAACTGTTAGGAGAAAAACAGCATATTTTTTTTTTTTTACATAGGCACTGTTAATAGCGAGACTGGCCATCCAATCTGTACGTATATCTCTGATACTTTCAGATTTGTTCTTCTAAACGTTAGCGTTGGCTTCTTTTAAGGTTTCAATCAGGAGGGGGTGGGTATCAGTATATTGGAGAAACGGGTAGAAAAGTAAAAATTCGAATGAATAAGCATTCTAATGCCATGAAAAAGGGCGATGACCAATATTTAACGGCAGTACATCATAAGAATACTGGCCATTTAATAATGACAGACAATCCATTCATTTACAATATTGTTAATGAACCATACTTACAAGTTTTATGAATCATTGTTGATTAATTCCAAATCAAATAAGTGTTATAATACCGAATTGTCAATCAAAAATGCTTTACAGTATCAGCTTGATTAACTTTTTTCTTTTGTTTTAATAATGAATTGGCTAATGTTAATATTTGATACTTAGATATTATTATAATATATGGAATATTTGTAATCCAAAACTTGTAAAAAGCCTAATTTGTTTTTAATATTTGTAGCCTGATGAAGAGGCCTGTATAGGATGCTTTGTAACATGTAACGAATAAGAATGCTGTAAATTTATTTTTATTCTTGTCAGTGTGTTTGGTCCTATTTTTAAAATGTTTTTAAAGAATGGAATGATGTAATTGCCAAAACTTCATTTTCATAGTTTTAGGAAAAAAGGGTTTGGTGACTGTAGGGACGAAAGGGTTAAATGACCGCGTAATATATCAAACTTCTTGTATTCGTTTGTAGAATAGAATGGTGACATTTAAACCTTAATTTGCATAGTTTCAAGAAAAAAAAGTGGTCGTGATCATGGGAGAAAAATAGTTTAATATTATTCTAATTAAAAAGAAACTTATGGTGATTCTTCATGATTTAGCTGGGGCGAAAAGATTAGAAGTAACTTCATGAATTCGCTTAGAGGAGATGAAAGATTTTTTTTCTATTGACTATTTGATACTCTCATCTTACATATTTTTTTCTTTTAACTTTGTATATTATGTTAAGATAATAATATTTATAATAAGAATGCAAATTTCGTTTTTTGAAATAAAACATTGCGTAGTTTGCTTTACTTTGGACGATCCTTCATTTGTTCACTTTTTTCCACCATTGTTGTCTTTTGAGTTTGAATTTTCTGATTCAAACACGTATTATCTATTCTTAGACAATAAGTTTGAATTGAATTTCTTTCTCAATTGAATTTCTTCGGAATAGAATAGAAAGTTTCTAGTAATAATTTACTATCACCATATTATTTTTCGTCAGATTAGCTTAGTTTACAACAGATTGCAATTCAGTTTATAATATTTTATATTGAAGTTGATTATTTTTTTTTTTTGAAATTTTCAAATTGAAAGAAATGTTATGTTCTTCACAGTATTATTGGTATTGTTACTGTTGTCGTGTTTCCGGATTCATTTTCGGATCACCGGTCATGCAGTCACACATTATGATGGGGAATTTTGTTGATTTAGTGTCGTTTGATACTAATATCCAAGAGGCACAATTTAAGTGACAATCAGAATTCTACCTTCAACAAAGAGAAATTATTGAAGTGTTTGTACTAATTAGAAATGATCTTGTGACGAGGATATGTTTAGAAATAACAATGAGTCGTGGAAGGGTGAAGATCATAAAATTATCTTCACGCTTTCATGTCAGTTGAAATGAATTTTATATTTATTTATATAATGATAGAAACATTGAGAGTATTGTAAGGAGCAGCTCATTGTTAACTTAATACGTTTATTGCATTTAGCATGGATTAAAGTGAAGAACGTGTAGCCTACACTGTTTTGTGTCTTGGTAAGAGCTTGAAAATTTACACTGCGTCCTTAGAACTTTACGTTCGTATGTGATGTTCACCTGTTTCTGTTCGTTGTTCTTCGGTAAGGTAAACTTTAACTAAATTTGTCAGGCTGAAATACAGAAAGGTCTAGGCAGTTAAATGTTAGAAGAACAGATATTAAGGATAAGTTTAGAATTTCTACAAGAAGAACCGAACGAGACGAGTTCGACGTAGAAGAGGAATTATAGCTAGTATTCATTTGAAAGATAGGCAGATTTATATTTTCGAATGAGACGAGTTCGACGTAGAAGTCAGGTTTAATTATAAGTATCATCTAGTCGATAACGTCGTGGGAATCGAATGTTACAATACCATTAGAAATAAACATTTTAGTTGGTCGAAGAAGAAATCTGATTTTAAATAAAAAGTAGTAGAAATAGAAGGAAATCAGATTAATAGGACGATACCTATCCATAAAAAAATCATCATCTTCTTTTACAAGAAGAGCCAACTATAAGTATTCGATTCGCTCGATAATTAAACAAGAAGTGTTTAAAATTACTGTGCTGTTTATCTGTATATCAAGAACTTTAATTTTGAAGAACAGGAAAGAATTTGTTTCCATTCACAGAATTTTGTACTTAGGTTGCAAATAATAGAAATCTTATAAATGTGATTCGAATGTTCATCTGAGTTGAGAATGTTATTTACGAGTACATCTCTTCACGTTCATCTATCTAATTCCCTAAGTTTAATTGTGGGCCTCTGTATTATGGGTATTTAAGTAAGAATAAGTCACCAAAGTTCTTTTTATATTCTTCCATAATCTCTTGTCAACTAAGTATATTTAATTCTTCAGTTTAATGAAATCGGTTCTAGTAACATATAAAGTGAAGATAAAAGCATTCCAACAAATTCACGTTTGTTTTTTTTAATTTGAACAGCTTCACTTTACATTATCAACTTATATAATTTGCTAATTTCGTCTGTCTGTCTGTCCATAACTCGATATAATTAAGCTATTAAGATAGATCCAAGGTTCTCAATGGTACCATTGAATCAAGGGTACTCAAATTGGATGAAATATTAGTTCATTTTGTCATTCCATGTTGTTTCCATGAAATTTTAACTGAAATTCTAACAAAACATACGTTCAAAACCAAATAATTTTGTTACCACTGCACCGATTTTAATGAAATTTGGCATACTTACTCAGTTGTTTACGCTGATTTTGAAACTCAAAACCATTTTTGCCGTAGAAGCTTCGTTCACAAGTTAGTGCAGTATTTAGATTGTACAAAGGTGAGTTTTAAATGCCTTTCGGCGTTTTGAGTCAAAAATAATAATTTTTCTGTTGATAAATTAAACTTTAGATATGGTTGGTATTTCGTTTTTCTTTTTGGGTGGAAAATGATCCTTTAGATTAAACTCTCAGAACCTATATTACAGGTGTACAGATAAGAAGTACACCTAAATAGGTCTGATAAATATTAAAAAAAAAAAATAATTTTCAAATCAAATCATCAATCGAATCAAATATATATAATATATACATATAAATTGGCTAAGTTCGTCTGTCTGTCTGTCTGTCTGTCTGTCTGTCTGTAACTCGATATAAATAAGCTATTAAGATAGATCCAACGGTTCTCAATGGTACCATTGAATCAAGGTTACTCAAATTGAATAAAATATTAGTTCATTGTGTCCTTTCATGTTTTTTAATGAAATTTAATGAAATTTTGTTCTTGGGAACTGACCTCGACAACTGAATTTCTAACAATACATATGTTCAAAACCAAATAATTTTGTTTCCATTGCATCCATGTTATTGAAATTTGGCATACTTACTCAGTTGTTTACGCTGATTTCGAAACTCAAAGCCATTTTTGTCGTAGAAGCTTCGTTCACAAGTTAGCACAGTATTTAGATTACATTTACTTTATATTTGACAGTTGATAATAAAATGATTTTTCAGATTTGCTGCTAGTTTAATTATAAGTATTATACACTATTTCCACAGTTCCTTTCTTGCGAAAGCACTATGGGTTTACTTAAATTAATGTTGGTCTCATAAGCGTTATGTGCTGTATTCGAATCAGATATGTTATTCGTTTTAATACAATTTCTGTGTTGGATAATCGTTGCTTCAACTTGTTACCCCGTATTTCCAAGTACAGGAAATACGGAAATGTGCTGCCCAATCTAAAGATTATATTCAATCATGCAAAAAAACGAATAAATGTCATATGAACATGGGTCTGGAATTCCTTTTATCCAAGATATGAACGATGCAACGATACAGAGGTGTTGGCCGTACAGTCGCTCAGTTTCACAGAAAGTACTCGAAATGTCCTCCATCGGCGGCAATGCACGCAACACAACATCATTCCATCGACTGCCAAGCAATGATTTCGTCGAATTGTGTTGCAACCATCCACTATGGGATCATGCAGTGCGTGGGCATCAAAAAGCGATGTGATGTACATTGCTTTAAGATAACCTCATACGAAAAAGTCTAGAGGGTTTAAATCAGGAACGAGCAGGCCATACTGTTGGTCCCCCTCTTCCAATCCAATGGCTCTATGATATGACATAATGGCCAAATCCTCTGTATCGTTTCATCGTTCATATCTTGGAAATAACCCATTTCCAGACACATGTTTATATATGATGTTTCTTCGTTGTTTTGCATGATTGAATACAACCCTTTAAGTTTGGCAGAACATTTCAGGTACATCTTGTATAGTAATAGTTCTCATTCAAACACGAGATTAAATAAACACCAATGTTTTCTTTCAATGATGTTTTTTTTTTTTATTGGTAATAAGAATAGGATAATTTAATTTATTGTCCATAGTATAAATGACTCATGTTAGTATTTTGAAATATCTGCTTTAATTGTGCATGGAGACTCGGATGATAATGAAAAGCTGCGAAATTGATTTGATAGTTAATATTTTTGAATGATGGTTGATTCTATATGTTGTTTAAAGTACAGTGTGTTCCCGTATGCTTATTATACAGTAATAAATGTAAATATTTCTTCACTATTTAACGTGTGTGAATTTAATGAAGATATTTCATTGGGCCAGACACACAAATACTTTAAAAAAACAAAAAACACATTAAAACTTTAACCAGGATTGATCTATGAAACGACCAGGTTTCGAACCAGACATGCTGGACTGTGAAATTCCAAAAAGGTACAAGCTGCTTATAAAACATACATACATACATATCCTTTCCTGTTCCACCAGCTGTGGGTCTAGGAAGTAACTAAGCCTCTCCACCTCTCCCTGTTCTTCCAAGCCTCTTCTCTACATATTCTTTCCCATGGGATGCCTCTTTCTTCCAGACTGTACTTCACATCATCCAGCTATCGCTTACGCGGTCTCCCTCTTGGTCTCTTCCCTCCTTCTTTAAACTCTTGCCAGATCTTAGGAGTCCTACCATCTTCTATTCTTTTCACATGCCCGAACCACCTTAGCCTTCCCTCTTCTACCTTTTTCCTCAAACTTTTTACCCCCAACTCCTCCCGGATATCCTCATTTCTCACTCTGTCTAATAGGACAGATTTCTTTCAATGTCCTCTGGTGGCAGGAATCTTCGACCGGAAACTGAAGAAGCCTTTAGGTAAACTGGAACCCAAACGTTAGGTAAACAAGAAACTAATGTACTTGAATAAGTCAAGGATTGGGCCGGGAACTGATATGTCGAAATTTACAAGGCATGATCACAACCAAAGGATTACCGAGATAAGCTTGATAACTACATTTATATAAAAAAAAACCACAAACAAGAAAGGAGGGGAAGGGAAAGGAGGTAAGCATTTAAATTATCTGATATCCGATGCAAAAAAAAATTAATTTCAGGGGTTAATCTTTAACTGGAAAGCCGTACTGATGAATTGTGTTGACGGAAATTAAGTCATTTTAGCAATGAGGATCTGCTAATATGATGAGGGATTCATTACATTTCCAAGAAAATGGTTCAATTCACGGTGGAGGAGGATGGAAATCCCGAAACTAAAGGTATGTTCGCATTCGCGGACATGAGAGGCTTCAAGTAACTGAAGTCCCCAGTTCTTAGCGCGGTGGTATGCTGGGTCATCCGTCTCATTATTAGCTGGCGGGTCTCCCCAATGTATTTACAAGGGAAATCCTTACAAGTAATGGCGTAAACTATACTTCTAGGATTGAAGTGGTGGTTATTTAGTACATTCCAAATTCATACATAGGTTAATTTAATTTATTGTCCAAGGTATAAGTGACTGTTCTATTAGTATTCTGAAAAATCTGCTTTAATTGTGCATGGAGGCTCGGATCATAATGAAAAGCTTAGGAAATCATACCCTTAATTCCCCTCATCCTCCACCATGAATTGAACCATTTCCTTCGAAAATGTAATGAATCTCTCATCATAATGCAATGATTTTTATTCACTGTATATATTTATCTTACATTACATGTTACTTGATAAACTGAAGAATTAAATGTACTTAGTTGGCAAGAGATTACGGAAGAATACCGGGTGATTCATAGTTCTGAAAAATACTGGTGGTTTTCATCGCCCCATATCTTTTAAACTACTGCTCATAAAAATCTGAAACTTTTTATATAAAATCGTCAAACATGTAAGAGTTATATTTTCATGTTATAATTTATTCATTATTATTGAAATTCATTTTATTTGCTTTCAAACACCCACTATATATCGAAATTATTATCCAAAAAAAATATTCGACTGTCTCCCAAAAAAGTCATTTATCAGAATGCATTTTCAAAAAAATACATTTTTTGTTTGTTTTCAAATTGAACAAAGGAATTAATGACAAAAGTGTTTAGATGAAATTTTCCTAATTAGGTTTCTGTATCATTTGAAATTGGATTCAGACTTTTGAGTTTAAACAACATCACAACAGTTATTTAAATATACGATATATTGGAGGTGTTTGAACACAAATAAAATGAATTTCAATAATAATGAATAAATAATAACATGAAAATATAACTTTTATATGTTTGACGATTTTACATAAAAAGTTTCAGATTTTTATGAGCAGTAGTTTAAAAGATATGAGGCGGTGAAAACCACCAGTACTTTCCAGTACTTTATGAATCACCCGGTATAAAAACAACTTTGGTAATTTTATTCTTACTTAAATACCCATAATACCGAGGCCCATAATTAAACTTAGGGTATTAAGGATAGATTAACGTGAAAGATGTACTCGTAAATAACATTCTTAACTCAGATAAACATTCAAATCACATTTATAAGATTTCTATTATTTACAACCTAATACAAAATTCTGTGAATGGAAACAAATTCTTTCCTGTTCTTCAAAATTAAAGTTCTTGATATACAGATAAACAGCAAAGTAATCTTAAACACTTCTTGTTTAATTATCAAACGAATCAAATACGAACGGATCATCTTTCACGATGATATTTTCGGATCGGTATCGTCCGACTAATCTGATTTCCTTCTATTTCTACTACTTTGTATTTAAAATCAGATTTCTTCTTCGACAAACTAAAATATTTATTTCTAATGGTATTGTAGCATTCGATTCCCACGACCTTATCAACTGGTTGATACTTGTAATTACATCTGACTTCTACGTCGAACTCGTCTCATTCGGAAATATAAATCTGTCTATCTTTTAAATGAATACGACCTATAATTCCTCTTCTACGTCTCGTTCGGTGCTTCTTGTAGAAATCCTAAACTTACACTTAATATCGGTTCTTTTAACTGCCTAGACCTTTCTGAACTTTCGTCTAACAAATGTAATTAAAGTTTACCTTATCGAAGAACAACGAACAGAAACAGGTGAACATCACATACGAACGTAACATCACCGGCATTGATCTGCCGCAATTCCTTTGGACTTCATGACAATACCAAAATCGGATGAATGCCAGAAACCAAATTGTATCAATGCTTTTTCTGAATTCTTCCTCGTCGAATGCTGAACAACCGTGATTAGTTCACTTCGTCAAAAACGTTACTCGTAAAACCGTCGATGTATCCTTCAACAAACATTTCGACTAACAGCAATTTTGCATCCATTTCGGATGAAAACAAAAGTCCTAAGGACGCAGCATAAATTCACAGGCCATTAGCAAGACACAACAGCAGTATACATCTTCTTCACTGCAATCCACGATAAGTGCAATAAACGTTTTAAGTCAATAAGGAGTTGCTCCGTACAATCCTGGAAATTCCTGCGACAGCCTTTCTGTTGTACGGAAATAATGTTATGTGTTTCGATGAGTGTGTAGATTTTGGCTGTAAGGCAGGAGGTGAGGAGTTTGTAAATTGTGGGAAGGCAAGTGATTGGACGGTAGTTTAAAGGGTGCGCTGTTTTCAGTGTTCTTGTTCTGCAGGTATGTGACACCATGCTTGAGGAAAAGAGGCATATGTTCTGAGTGTCAGTGAGTGTTCCGAAGCAGGGACGTGAACCTCTTCATCCAGAAGTTCTGGACGCCATCTGCACCAGGAGCCTTCCAGTTGTGTGCATGTTTTAGTGCTGTCTGTATGTCTGCGAGAGTAATGTCATGGATGGGTATGTCTGGTAGGTGATAAGTGAGTTGTTGTTCCTTTGTGATACATGGTGCTTTGTCATTGTGGGGATGGGATTAAACCACAGAGATGACCAGTATTCATATTAAGCCTCGCTGGTGGGCTCCAATCACTTCCCATGTGAGTTGGCCCGATTGTCTTCGTACGTTGGTGCACTTTATACTGATTTGTAAATAGATCTTTTATTGCCATAAATTTCCATAGTATGAAATAACAAAACGTGAAGTATCTATTTTTAAAATCCACAATAAGTATTATAAAATAAATATACCCTAACTATAAAAAAATGTTACCGGTAATCCAGAAAATCAATATCAAAAATTGAAAAATAAAATCAGACCTCATATAAGCCCAAAGTGTTATTTCATTATTTGGTCACCAGATGCAGTTATAAAACATGAATCCTTAAATAAAGACAATTATGGTTTACTTTTTATTAAATGTAACTTTTTTTATTTGCCAAAAGATAAAGAAATGGAATATATAATTTCGATTATACGATATTAAAAACTATAATATACAAGTCAATTCTTAATAAATATCGTAATAAAATAAGTCGTAAAAAATGATATTATGATTAGATTAAATCAATATTATTGAGCCGCAATTTAAATTTACATTGCATTAAATAATCAATTTGTAATACAGTAGTATACATTACTAAAAAGTGATTTGAATTTGATTGATAATGAAAATTAAAGGAAAAAAATCTAAGAATAGAAACAAATAGCTAATTTCTTTTCTTTTCAGATCATTTCAATACTTTTATATATCAGTCCTTGAATTTTTTATAAATCTGTATCTTCATCTTCTTCGATTATGGTAAAATCCCTGAAACGAAAATAAATCAATGTTAGTTTGTTTCTTAAACAAATATTTGCCAGTCAATCAAAGGATATATATTTATTTTGAAGTATACCAGATATTTTTGATATTTAATAACTTAAATTCAAAATTTAGTTTAAAATAAACTAATTGTAAAAGTTCTCATCATTGTTTGAATCTTGTGGAATTTTATAGATTACAAATTACTTTTTTTTTTAATCAAGTAGCATTATTATTTAGCTGAGATTAAAATTGATAAAATTAGTATTGTTCTTTATTAAAGAAGAAAAAATATATTGATGTGATGAAATGAAAAAAATCTCATAATTTATGAATCTAGGATCGTGTAGTGAAGACTGACTGGTCGGGTCCATTTTGAGGATTGGAGAGGGAGAGAGGCTTGCAAACAAAAATAATCCAGCTTACATTTTAAATTAGACCATGAATACAGAGCGAACCAACTTGAAGCAATCCGTCCATTTCTTGTAGCCTGTTGCACTTACGTAAAGCAAGACTAACAGACAAACAAAGAAGAAAGTATTCAAGATTTGCTAGGCCTTTACGCTCACTTCATTAATTTTACCGTAATTATCGACTCCCATTTTGTTAGAAAATTTAAATTCAGCAGTAAGTGATGTTGACAGTATTCATTCCGTTTTTTTAGTAAATTGTAAATCTCATTTACTGTCTAGGATCGAGTCTTGTCTTATTTAAGTTTATTTCAACAGCAAATTATTGTCAATTGAAATATAAAAGAATTCAGGAATGTCTCAGGAATTTGTGAAGTTTTTGCAGAAAACAAAGATGTGAGGGTAAGCTTTCTGAAGTTTCAATATAGGAATTAAGAACTGAAAAGCAATTAATGGTTGACAAGAAAACATGCATTTCAGAGAAAAAGTGTTAAATAGCAATTACTGCTAAAAGAAATTATGAGAAACTACTCAAGTTTTTTAATGAATGTTGATCATTCAAAAACAAGATAAATTGAAGCTTTTAGATGTTGGCCGTAATTACAATCCATGGACTTTTTAATTAATATGTTTCCAAAGAAGGTTTTTTTCTTAAATTGCTGATTTTTTTTCAATCCTTCAAGAAACAGTTGTCGTTGGTTTTCCACACAATTTCTTACGTGACCTGGACTCAGTAAAAACTTTATATTTTATTTCCTGAAATTCACATTTGTAGAATTTATTTTCACAGTCAGGCTAAGAAAAGTGTGCCGTATTACAAGATAATTTTAAAATTATCTATTCGTCTGTTTTCACGCATCACAATAAAACAGTTGGATGGTTTTCGATCAAATTTAGTATGTAGCTTCTTCATGGCAAAACTGAAAACAAGCCTATCTATGTTGGTCTCCTTGGCTGTCCTTGGAGAGATAAGGTGGCTAAAGATCTGAGAGAAAAAGGATGGACGAGAGAGGAAGTTCTAAACAGAGAGAAGTGGAGGAAAAGAATAAAAGAAGGTAACGCCAACCCAAGGTAGAAGTGGGAAAAGGTTTAGAGAAGAAAGAAGAAGAAGAACCCATGGCTGTTCTCAAAATTGATCCGCAGTAGCCATAATGCAATGAATAATAATAATATGTACATAATTATAGATTTATTTATTACTAGGCATACTAGCTCTGCTTTCTATCGCATAGTAAGAAATAAGATTAAGCAACGTTGGGGAAACTGAGCAGTGGGAGATGGGAAGTGGCGATTTTAGGATGGTTAATAAAAAAAATTACATCAATTATTATTTTTATTCTGGTTCTTAACTTTTTCCTTGTCTTCTCTCTTGTTTAATTTTATATTTAAGTTCAACTAATTATTAGGTTGTTCAGAAAATACTGACTCGCTTTTAATAACTGAAAGTAATTGCTATTTTTGCAGTGTTTTGTACAAAATTGTACATGCTTTCTAATTGATGTGTACTCTGTAATAATTCTCCAGTAATTTCCTTCAGAGTGTAATTGTGAATCATATCAGCCCTTAATAATGAAGATGAAAAAAGAAGAAATGCGTTTACTTTTCTTGCATGAGTTCAAACTCTGTCCTAATGCATTCCAAACAGCCGCCAGTATCAACAGAGCATGGGGAGAAGGGTCTTACAAGTGATCGGATAGTTCGAAGATGATTTCAGAAATTCAGAAATGAGAGCCTTGAAGATGAAGAAGATAGAGGAAGGCCATGCACTCTTGACAATGAACTTTTGAAAGCAATGATGGAAGAAAACTCAAGTCAAAGTGTCATTGAAATGTCTGAGGCACTTGATGTCAGTATTGCAACGGTGTCCGATCATCTGATGCAAATTGGTAAGGTGAAAAAGCTCGAAAAATGTGTCCCACATGAGCTCAATGAAACTCAAAGCGTTCGCTGCTCTCTCTGCCAAACTCTAATGATCCATTTCTTGATCGAATAGTGACATTTCACTGACTACCATTTTTCAAGCATCTAGACACTTTTTTTTAAGCAACAAAACTTTTAAGAACAAAACTGAGGTGGAAGCTGGATCCAAAGATTTCTTAGCATCAAAGCCAGTGGATTTTTATCGATGCGGCATAAATTGTCTTGTTCATCAAGGGCAGAGATGCTTAGATGTTCAGGGATCATACTTTGACTAATTTTAACATATGTAGTGTTAATTTTTCAAGAATAAATGTTTATTTCTGAAATCGGCCAGTATTTTCCGAACAACCTAATATTAAAAGCCTTTCGTATGATTAAGATAATGTTTTTCAACTTACTTTAAGATTGAAAATCGCTTTTTAATTAAATTCATTTTTAGATGTCTTGCAATGATTTTAATTTTAAAAGTTAAGAATACTAACAACTTAGAATTGAAGATAATAAAAAGATTTACATATTAATTTAAAATAAATAAATTGAAGATAATTGAAGATAGAAGATAAGAATAAAGATATCTATTTTTCATTTTAGGGCATTTTGTTGTGACATTTCCTCAGCACAGGCTGAGATTTACCTCTAAATAAGATAAATGATCTTTCTGATGACTTTAATGATGATAAAAAGCAATAACTGATTATCCTCTTTAACTTTTTTTTTTAAACTTAAGGAAAAAAGCTTCTTTTTTTTGTTAATAAGGAAAAAGAACGAGATAAGATGAATGGAAAGTCTTTCTACTTTAAGTCAGGACAGAATTGAGTGTAAAATAGAAGTGAAAACAAACTTAACATTACCTGGGAATCAAGGAAAACCGAATAGCTCGAGATGGTGATGTTGGACTGTTAGGGAAACCTTCTGTTGCTCTGGACGATGTAGGAAAGGGATGAAAGGCTTTTTGAACTGGAATAGGAGTTACTGGAAGTCCCGAAGCATTTTGATTAGCCACCGCAGGGGATAGTGGAAACTGAATAGGACTCTTGGGTGACCCATCCGGGCTGGGGGAAGGTGATGGAGCCCAAGAGAGGCGTTTCTGACTTAGAATAGGTCTTAATGGGGTCACAATTGGAGTCAGTGGATATCCCCTTGCGGCCGTAGGCGATCCTTCGCCTGAATTAGGCGAAAGTGTCAGTGGAGAAGGAGGTAAGGGTTTGTGAGTTCGCATAGGTGGTAAAGCAAATCCCTTAGGGTTCCTAGGGGGTAGAGGGGGTGTTCCTGGTGATACTGTGGGATTCATAGGTTTAGGCAAAATGAGTTTCAAGTCCTTGTTAGTTTTTTTAAATCGGGTAGGTGAAACATCTGGTTTAGATTTCTTCAGGGAACTTTTCATAGGGCTTGGTAGGATTTCCTTGGGTGAAAGAGTGGGTGTTCCAGGTGATTTGGGCTTATCTTGGTTCTCATCATTTTGAATTGGAGGATTGATGCGTATTTTCTGGAGACGCTGAATTTGTGAGGTTTTATTCTTTTTAGGAGAATCTTTGACTGAGGAATCTATTTCATTACCATCCAACCCAACAGGACCTCCGTTTGGAAGAACTATAAATAAAAAATATAATAAATTTATTATTTTCTAATGTTTATTTATTTACGTTTATGTCAAACTACAAACTTTACACCTTCTTTTTACTAAATTGTAATTTCGGGACTGAGCCTATTTCTATACTTTATAAAAATACTTACAGTTTATAATTGTAACAAATTAAATTGTTAGTAATCCAGATATTATCTCGTAATAAATAATTAAATCCTTCATACAATTGAGAATATTTAATGATAATCACTAGATAATTCAGCAACTACGTAAATGAGAATAATTAATACTCAATATTTTCGATATTAATTTTTAATTAATGAATTGTAACAAAATAAAAAAAGTTCTAATTGATACTCCTTTATTACTCTTTTCAAATGTACTAGACATTAATTACACAAATTGATATTTACAATCAATCTCTGGTGGTTTAGTTATTTTAAATGTCTGGCAAACATTGTTTAATGGAACCTGGATTATCAAATTTCGGATTTTTTTTTTTTTTTTATTGGGCCTAGAGCCGTGGGTACACCCTACGTGAGCTTTTATCCTTCTGGATTTCTCGCTCTAACCCTACAATGGTAAAAATGGTGGGATTGTTGTTATCTATTTTAAATTTTCACAATTCTTCATTGCCATAGACGGCGGAAGAAGAGAAAGAGAAGAAGAAAACAAACACAGGAAAGAAAGTAAACGTCCAAACCGATGCCGGGATTCGAACACAGGTGCCGGCGTATCAGCTCGTGGGAGACCGCCGCGCCGTCTAATCCACCTAGACCACGCCGGCAATTTCGGATTAAATATAAAATGCTATTACACCTCAGTTTATGTATTTCTTACAGTATGACACACTCAAATTTTCTGCTAAATAGACATAAAGAGCATACATGCAGCAATAAAGAGGGAATAAATATTTAATATTTAATAATATTAAATATAATAATTATGAAATATATATAATATTTAAAAAAAACAAGGATATATTTTGATACCAAGTATATAATTATAGTTTATACGTATAGTAAATAATGGGATTAAATTCACTATTTTTTTTTCAATTTCAAATTGTTATTTTTGACTGAAAATGATTAAAATAGGTTTTTAGTTTTCTTCAAAAAATGGCTAAATTTTATCGTTATATTTAGATAGTTCATTTCTATCTCAGTATTATTGAAAAAGTCATAGCATTAGGTATTATTAGATAAAGCATCTAGTGTGTGCAATCGGAAGAAATCTTTGTCATAAATGCTTTTCTAGGCGAAAGAAACCTTCATGCAAAGATTGATTTGTAGTTCTTTAAATATAGATGCACAAGATTTGAATTATAAGGTAAAGTAGTCAGAAGAGCAGAACACTAACCCTCCTGTAATACTTCCTAAGGTAAAGTATTTTTGTATTTAGAAGAAAAAATAAAGATAAAAAAGCACAACATTAAAAGATCCACTGAACTATTTTTTTTTGGAATTTTCTTACAAGGAATCAAAAATGTAATATGTATCAAAAACGTTCCTTTTGATCCCATTGAGCTTTGAGTACTGGGCAAATCAAACTGATGATATCTAGGAAGGTTGAAACAGTCTGTTTCTGATTCCTGGCACGAACATTCCAAAATAGCTCAGAGGATCTTTAAATGTTGTGCGGTTTTATCTTTATTTTTTCTTATTAACATTCTTAGGAACGCTAAATTATCCCTTTAATTCTATATTTGTGTAAGCATTGCTATTGCAGGTTATCCTTTAGAGATATTTAGGGATTCAAAATGCTATTGTTGCATAATCATATTTCTATAAATGAATTGCAAGAAGTAGTAAAATAAATACATTATTCAGTATTGCTTAACTGGTTCAAATAATTTTAATTCCTCACATGATTTTAGTAAAATTCAAGATTGCAATTGAAAAAGTAAGTAAATATGTTATTTTTCTCTCACTTCTTATCCTAGGAGTTTATGAATTTCCAATTTTGAAGCACAAAAGAGGCATTCATGAATTATTTAGGTTAGTCATTTCATGAGTGATAGACAAGTTCTCATCAAATGAGAAAATAGATTCAAACATTTTGAATATCATACCTAAGAAAAATGATCCCTCGAGACAGAATCTGAGACGCTTAAAGAAACTGGAGTTTACAGCGTTTCGTGGAGGGAGAAGCAAAGAGAAAAATTGCATATTTAGAACTTAGTAGATAAGTTACAAAAGAAACGAACTGAAAAATTAGAGAGATAAAGAATTGGGAAGATTATCAACAGTCATAAATATAGTTATTGTTGAAAAGTTTATTCAAAAGTTACACAGCAACATTAACTGTAGACTTCAATTATATATTTTATTTAATAAACAGTGTATTTTTTCAGTTATTCTTGTGAAAAAGACGATTTCTGTGCTATTTGTTACAATTTTTTCAGTTATTTCTGACAGTCAAAAGCATTCAAATTGGGAAAATTCGGATTTTTGCTCAAATCCAAATTTTGCTCAAAAATCTTTTGATATTTCATTTTTAATATGTTTGTTTCTTTGTTAGGTTAACCGTACTATCAGAGCAGTTTCTAGGTGTTCTGCCACCCTAGGCGAGAACTGAAAAATGCCGCCCCCTCCCTTTCCCCCTCCCCCCCCCTTATTGACACCACTCAATACAACTGACACTTGAGAATGACCTGCGAGACAAAAATGTCCTTTTGCAAACGTGTACAGAGGGCGCAAGAGGGAGGGATGTATCAAGTCGCGACATGATCGCGAGATAGCGCACGCGCCTCTTTCCAGAATTCTTTAATAATTAATAATTTCGCTGTTTAATACATATATATATATATGTGTGTTTTATATATATATATAAAATTAATTTTTTCCGTCCTTCGGCCGCCTAGTCTTGCCTAATGGTAGAAACGGTCCTGCGTACTATACATCTTCCTGAATTTTTCTTGTCTGAAAGCTATGTTTATTATGAAGATCGGAGAACCCCCTCTCAACATAGCTTCGTTCATGACTCCCGAACGAAACCTTCACATAAATCGCGGACTGTATATGGATTAAAACACGTCAGTCACCGTTTACCGAAATTGGAGACAGACTAGGATGCTTTCATTGCCTCTAAGAAGTTTGTTTCTGTATTAAAGTAAAACTACTTACGTTGGTTTTCGTGCCAACCTTGTACCAAATAAAAATCATCATAAACTGGATTTTCAGTGGTTAGGGATTGAACACGCAGCCTCCAAGAAGATGGTTCCTTTTCATCTTTTTCGTCGCTGAAATTCAGAAGATGAGAATAAAAAAAAAAAAGGGCTATTTAGGAAATGAGATTATTTTTTTAGTAACTTCAAAATTTTTGTCGCAAATGCACTGAATTAAGATTAAATGCCTACTATAGGTTTTAGAAAGTTCACAATGCAGCTCGTGAAAAGAATTGATTATATTCTGACACATTTCATACAAAATATGTGAATCTTCGTTTCTATATATGTTAATGCCTTTAATCTCTCTTTAGTGAATTTACTTTGCCTCTTCTACAGGGTTGCCCCTAGCAGTTGTAAGGTCCAAATATACCTGCGGAATCTATTTATGTTCACTTAATAGAGAAAAGAGTATTAAAAGTATTTCTAAATATTTTTTGGATAAGGCAAAAAAAAAATACATATTTTCTATTTTTTCCTTTTATTTACTTTGGCCATTAAGGAAGTCATGGCAACTTTTTTTTTTATCTGCCAAACATGCGACACCACTGCGTTTCCAGAATATGCATTTGAAAGGTTATTGGATGTGCTTGTGATAAGCACCACTAACATGGTGTAGATCAGTTAAGCAATGTCATGGGAGCAATTGTAAAATACGTATTAGGAAATCATCGTAGCCAAGGAAGAAAACAGAACACAGGAATGCTCTACACACATTGCTAAAATCCCTCAAAGCAATCTCCAAGATTGCCCAGGATTGCCCGTACGTTGCCAGGATTTGAGAGGGCGGAGAATACCATTGGCTTCATGTGACCTCTCGTTGAAACGTCGTCAAAATCTTTCATCTTTGTTCGCAAGCGTTTCCGACGCAACTGCAGCTTGAGTTTTGGAATCAAATCAAAGTCACATGGATTCCGGTCTGGCGAATAGGAAGTGTGTTTCAAGACTTCCCAAACGACGTAACAAAGCCTACGAAGGAGTCACACAACATGCGTGACATGTGGCGTTATCGTGAAGAATGATGGTGTTGGAGAGCAATTCCCAAACACTGGCAACCTAAGGTGGACAATCTTGGAAATTACTTTGAGGGGTATTAGCAATGTGTATTGAGCATTTCAGTGTTTCTTTTTCTTCCTTGGCTACACTGCTTTGCCTTATTAAACCTTGATTTCCAAATACGCATTTTCCACTTACTTCCATGACGTTCCTTCACTGACTCAGACCACGTTAGTGATGCCAATTAGAAGAACGTCCAACAAGATTTCAAATGTGTATTCTGGAATCGCAGTGGTGCCACATATTTGGCAGATAAAAAATAATTGCCATGACTTCCATAACGACCGATGTATATGTACATTTTTTGTAAGTATATTTTTTTCTAGATGCCGCTGTGGGAAGCTCTCCTATTTCTCGCTGTCATTTCCTGCACTCTCATATATCTGCATAGTAACAAGGATAAAATGAATATGCTTAAACATTTATAACTCTCCTTCATTGCTCATCTTCCTCGTCTTCTGTCTTCTTCCTAAGGTCTCCAGGTTATCATTTTTCTTGTCCATCTTGAGTCTTGACATCTGGCAAGTATGACCCGCACATCTCCATTTTGCTTTCTTGATGTATTAATCTTGATGTATCAATCAGGTCAATGACCTTATTTTGTTCTCTAATCCAAATATTAGTTTGCGATCCTTAAGAGTAATACCCAACATACGCATTTCCATTTTGTGTTGGGTCACTCGTAATTTATTGGCTTGTAACTCCAGGTTTCAGTGTCATAAAGGGGAGAATACACTGGTTGAAGACTTTTCTCTTCCAACACAGTGGGATTTTTTTTTTAATATATTTTTTAGTTTACTGAAAGGCATCCATCCTAACTGTATTTGTTTTACAATTCAGAATCTAAATTTAAGTCAAAATGTATCTCTCATGTCGAAATCCATTTCTCATTATAAGATGGTTTAACGTGAAGTATAAATGTCTTAATTAAAATTGGGCCATGAAGCATATTATCACAACACATATAACATGAAGTTGTAAATTTGAAATTGTTATGTGTGTTGTGACAATGTGCTTCAAGGCCCAATTTTAATTAATCCATTTCACAATTATATATTCCTGCGCTAGTAAAATTGTCGTGAATATTGCCGTAATATGAATATTGTCGTGTATATTGGACATTGGGCTGTAAAGGGTTAAAGTCAAACATATTTTTGATTAATTAAGATTTTACAAAAAAAAATACATGTAAAATATATTATTTTTTTGGTCAATTATGTGGAAATTTATATTAAATTGAATTATCTTATTTTTTAAATTTTCTTATTTAATAAGTGCAAACATTTTCGCAATTTCTTGTATTGATTTGTTTCCAAAGGAAAGTTCAGAACACTATGTATTTCGGTATTTTAGCTGTAGAAAAGTTGAGAAACTTGGTGGTCAGTCACGAGCAAGACTGATCTGCCGGGAAATCGAAGGCGCGACTGTTTAAGCTACCTCCGAGGATGACAACTTCAGTAGCCACTACCAAAACGGACGACTTCCGCCCCTTTGAAAAACATTGGACGCCTGCCCTAAGGCGCGGAGGGGCTGTTCTAGCAGCTAGCGTCTTGCAAGTCATGCACTCTAAGGACTTATTGCATGACCTTAACATTGCTCTAACTTTGGGTCCTACGATAAGTCTAAACTGGCCACAATACTTCATTCATCTAAGATTTCTATATCTAATTACTAAATTTGGATGGTTGAAAATCATCTTAATTCTTTCTTCTGTTAGATAACTTCAGTCAATATTATTCATTTTTAAAGCTAATTAACTGAAATAATAATTAACGAAATGTTTAAGATTAAAAGTCCATAATATATTCAAAAGTAACGATGGGCTAGTGGTTGTTCCGGTGAATCTTAAATATTGCGCCACTTTCTCTATTGCAGTTTTCATATATACATCAGTACAATGCAAGATCTGTCTGAATTTGAAAAAAAAAGACTATTCACTGATGCGCATCTGAAGGAAGGCAAAATTAAGAAAAAAATAAAAGAAATAACAGTATTCTCAAAGCAGCAACCATCTCAAAAGCTTTTAGCGAGTGGAACACAAGAAGATCGTCCATTTATAACTGAAGTCATACTTGCAGACCGTGGCCCTCGTGATTTTAGGAGGCATATATGTAGGAACAGATTACCCAGTATGCAGCAACAGATATCCGATTTGACCAAAGGTCAGAGTTCATCCAATTCGAGCCGGCTATGATCGTTTTCTATCATCATATTATATTATATTATCATATTATATTATATATGGATATGTTTTGTTAATGTGGAATGTTAGTAAGGTCCATTGATATCAGTTGAGGGCAAGATTTCATTCGCGGAATATTTTCATATCATAGCCGAACAAGTGTACTCTGCAATTTTGCACATTTTAGAGACGGCAATGCATCTGTCCATCATCTCAAGAGTTGTGAAAAAATGGTTTGTTGGAAAGGACTTCTGTTATCTTTCCTGGCTTCCACAGTCAACAGACATCAAGCCATCAGCATGTGTGGAAATATGCCCAAACATGCTGAAAGGCGTCGAAGTTCTCTTCCATCAACGTTAACAGAGTTGTGTGATATTTTGCTGCAAGAATGGATAATTTTTTTCACCTCAACAACCAGACATCTCTCATAATCAATGCCATGTGTCGATTAAGTGCTGTTATTCGTAATTCCTTATTAAAAAAGATTTGTAAGTTTTGGGGCACTATGTTTAGAAAGAAAAGTCTTGTTATCTTCTATAAATCTCAGCAGTTAAGTAACCCAATAATGCTTTTTACACAAAACCAAAATTCTTGGTACATTACCTATTCCAAAATTTCCAATCTGCTGTTCTCCAAACTACATAAAAGATGATAACACTTAAGCCAACAACGGCCATTGGAATTCCAACAACTAGAAAGTAATTGGGTTTTCGATCACCAAGACGAATCTGCAAACAAAAGTGTAAAACATTATAAAGTTAGAATCAATATGTATAAGATAATATTAATATTGTTTTAATATTAATATTACTAATACTCTTACATGAGAAAGCATTGTAAACGAAATTCTTTCTTAACTATTTGTCTTTATAATTTTTCCCCAAATATAATCAATAGGTTTACCATTTAGGAATTTTCAAATATAAAAACTTTTGAATTTTTTTCTAAATAATGATTATTTTTGATTAGGAATTTTTTTTTGCACCATAACAAAATTTGACCATTTTTGCTTACACATTAAGTTATATGCTGAAATGTTTTGTTTTGCTTTTATACATAAAGGCAAAACATATATTTTTTCATGGCGACCCCATGAACAAAACTATTAACAAAACGAAATAAAAAGCACGCGAAGTAAAGGGGATAGTTATTTAAGAAAATTACAAATTTCTCGAGATTGTGGTTCAAAACTATGAAACTTATAACCATAACATTTTTATTTATCATTACGATTTAAATGTACTGTTCGTTTTCAAAAGCGAGAACTACCACTGACGGACGATTCTACTCCGCAAAGGGGGTGATACGCTGAGAGGGCACTTTCCTTTAGACATGTTTTTCTTTTAGTACCTGTTATTTTTGCAATTGTATTTATTCTTTCCATAATTCTTTCCCGAATTTCCAAAACACAGCTCACTGACTCTTTAAAATGTGTGCGTTTTATGCTTATTTTTCTTGTTATAAATGTACCACGTACCTTAGATTTTGCTATTATAAATAAATTAATTTTTATTTTCTTGAAATTTTCTGTCTGAAAATTTAAAAGCATTTCAATGTTATTTTTTTGTAGCAGCGGTATAACAGCTAATCTCAATTGAAAAATAGCTCAACCTGTGATTAGCTGTATTTGAATAAAGTAGGTTCCTGGCAAACTTATGATCGAGAAGCAAATCTAAGACTGTCAATTATGCGAGTGGGTGGTTACATTCTTCAAAATAGAAAGAATTGAATCAGAACAAAAATACCCACAATATACCCGCAATATATTCTCATCATCTATCTATCTATCTATCTATCTATCTATCTATCTATCTACCTATCTACAGTATCTATCTATCTATCTATCTATCTATTGAAATGTGAGTGCTTGTATGTTGCTATTCCCACTAAGTAAAATAAAACGATCTTGACAAGGATGATTGACATGTTTTTGAACACAGTCTCTCAACAGTAATTTTCAACTTGAATTAATCAATAAATAGCTGTACCGCATCTTCCTTTGGAATTAAATTTCAACTATGTAAATTATTCATCTTGTGAGAAATTAAATTTTGAATTTAGCAAGTGTTTTCTTACCCTGTAGTTGGGGAATGATCCACCGTCGATGATCTGATTAAACAACAAATGTAGATCTTCATCACTAAGAATGGTCACTGCATTGGATGTCCTGTTGGTGATAACGATACCCAAATGGAAACATACACAGTAGGGCTTCTCAGGATCTGTGCTGTATTTACAAGGCTGGTCGCGGAATGGAGAATGGACGGTCAAACTATGGTTGATCATAACACTGAAATAAAAGTGTTTGTAATGAATGTAAGTAGACAATAAACTATCTAAGCAGACCCAGGTTTGCAACCCATTTAAGAAGGGATTCGCTTATACGACTACGCTATGATTTCCTAGAGTCAAGATGTCGCGGTTGGTGGTAATGACAGGTGGTAAAGTAATTTTGAAATAAATATTTTAAAAAATTACATATTTGAAATTAAGTATTTGAAGAGAGTATGAGATACGAAACGCAGGATAGCCAATAGGATCACAAGATTTTATGTCATGTATCTGCACAATAGATTGGAAGAGCAGGCCCATTATTGGTCACTAGGTTCACCATATCTAATTCTTTTGGACTTTCTCCTTTGGACAAGTCGTTGGTTGACGCCATCCATCCCATTCCCCGAGTGACACAAAAGAGGAACAGTTTTCTAAGCTTCTATAATGCTACAGGCGCTTAGGATCTTTGAGAGGGTGATACAATGGTATTTACATCTATGGTTGTGTTCGGATATGACCGGGTTGACATCAACCGGTTGAGGGGTTGATCAACTGCAAGTCGTGCGGATATGCTAGTTGACGTCAATAGATCAGCCGTCGAGAGAGCAGGGTGATCCCGTCAACCAAGATGGCGACGTACACACAGCGTGTTTATACTGTAGTTGACGTGATAATCAAGAGAGGGCGCTTTTCTCGATTCGCTGTTTGATTATGTTGTGTGGGACTAGATTCACTGCGTAATTGCCTATTATTGTCCAATAAATACTTTTGACATAGCCTACTGCTTAGATCAATCGTTCATCGTTCTCCTCGTCTTTCTAAATTTTTATTAAAACTGAAATTAATCAAAATATATAATCCAAAGATAGCGTTGGCCATTTCGTTGGTGCATTCGGATATTCCGGTAGTGGTTGTATCAATCACAGTTCGCAGCTCAACCATCAAGAATAGTATCCGAACACAACCTATACTTCTAGTAAGCGGTTGCCACATCAACAGATCAACAGGTTGTAGAATAAAAACAAAGTACATTTAAAATATGTGTAACTTTCGTGTAGTCTGATTTTATTTGAATGTACAGTTTGAAAGTTATTTAAAATGGCGATTAAAATAAATTAATGAATTAGTGAATAATTATTCTTTTTAAACAAATTTCCAGAATTTTACACTTACCTCACTAAAACTTCGGATGTAACATTTTGTAGCTTTAAGTGTGGCAACTCGCGAGTTCTATTTTCAATTAACTTCACAAATTCTTGTCTGAAAGGACTGTGTATTTGTAGGAACTGCGAGCAAATAAAATAGGATTTTGTTAATTTTTAATATAAAATACTGCCTTTCTTTAATTATAATCTGTAAGGTAGAAATTAAGTATCATTTGGGGAAAAAAATTCTAATGTATTGCCTGGAGCAAGCGATTGAAATTTATAGAAATTAACACAATTATCTTAATAACAAATTAATTCAAACTCAAAGGAATTAAAGCAGCAAAGGCTTGAATGATCTTCAGTTTAAGAACTAATTTATAATAAATGCGGGAACTGAGTGAAGTATATGTATAATAAAAATGCTACCATTGTGAAAAAATATAAATACCTCAATTAAAATTTACATTCATAATGAAATTATAATAGAAGTAATTAAAATAACTTTAATTTCAAGTCACATCACTTATGATCTCATTTCGTTATTTTAAAAACTAAATTAAAATCAATTAAAATTTTACAACAAAAAAGACTCAGAAGATACTTTGCCCAATCCGTGTAAAGATAAAAAAAATCAAGCTATGTATCACACATTTCATTGATTCAGTTTCTTAAAAATAACTCTGTCTATTTTTTTTCTTTGATTTATTTATTACGAATGAAATGTATGAGTCTGTTGCTAGCGATCCTAGCGTCAATAAAAGCAAACATTACAACTTCATTACAAATCAAAATGAAAAACCGAGAGCAGCACCAGAATAAATGAATTGCCTTTCTGATTCGATTATCGGGAAGGAATCGGGAACGACCGTTTCGTCCTACTTGGGACTCATCAGCACGTTAAATTTTCCAAGGTTAATTCACCATTTTGGAAACTTAATTTCCTTTTATTATTTGACCTTCTGTCCTATCTGATTTTAGGAAAAGGTCTTAGTGGTGCAAAGTAAGCACAACATTTAATGTTGTTGTTTTTTGTTCTTCGGGAGTCACTGCCAGGTGAAGATCTTGCCTTTCTGAGTCTTTTATCGGGGAAGGCGGAGATCGGGCTGATGAGTCCCAAGTAGGACGAAACGGCCGTTCCCGATTCCTTCCCGATAATCGAATCAGAAAGGCAATTCATTTATTCTGGTGCTGCCCTTGGTTTTTCATTTTGTTTGGTTAGAAATTTTTCACAGCACGTTAAATTTTCCAAGGTTAATACAACTTCATTATTTGAATGTTATTACAAGTTAGGACTT
>JAFIDM010000179.1:215155-225985 GCA_023159025.1 Thereuonema tuberculata
AAAATAGTGAAATGCTGATTGAACTGCAATGACTTCAAAAAAAAATTATATATAAAAAACAGATTAAAAAAAAAAGGCTATTTGTTAAAATGCACTAGAAAGGAAGAAATAATTTTGTCTCGAAAATCACAAGATAGTACAATTTATTATCGCTAAAAAAAGCGTGGGGCATAGTTACTACCGTAGTTCATTTACAATTATGCCATTGAAACCTAAAATGAGATATTTCCGTATTAAATATATTTCCATATGGTAAGTTTGCTGCTGATGTAAGTACCTATATTGAGGGGAATTGTATAATACGTTGTGGTTAGTTTTCGGTTGTGTATTGCATTATTAGACCACTCCACGGTTTTATTTTAACGATATTAAATATTCTTATAATTGTCGAGACAAAATTATTTTTTTCTTTTTGGTGCATTTTATATAAAAGCCTTTTTTTAAAAAAATCAGTTTATTGCATATAATTTATTTCTATGTTTTAATCTCTATTTTGTAATCGAAGAAGAAATTCATACGACTGTAAAATCTCTCTCATTTTAAAAACAGATTTATTTATTTATTGAATTATATTTTCCTCATAAATTTCAGATTCGCATACAAATATCTTTTCTGAATCGTTCCAATTTTAGAATATGTACTATCGAAGCAATACATTAATATTCTTGTTTATATATCACGTTTACGAGCCTACAGTGATACAAGCAAAATCACTCACGACCCAGTGGTATCTCTTCGCTATAATTTGAACGCCATCACTACATTCTATATATAAATTCATACTTATGAATATAATTACATGTATTATTGTTTGGGAAATAATCACATCTTTGAAAGTTTTCCAGGAAAACAAATAGCTTATTTGAAACTTTAAATAATTAATTCCTGCATAACGAAACAATGTATCTGTAATATTTTTGCATCCAAGTGCATTGTCATCCAAAATGAGTGTATGCCAATTTATAGCTCTGTAGCTCATCACAAAATAAAAAGCCTTTAATAATAATAATAATAATAATAATAATGGTGAGCTGTTTGGGGAGACCGAAGGGTTCATGAACGCGATACAGGACCAAGTCATCCCCACATGCAACTTCAAGAAACACATTCTACACGACGCAAACACACTAAACGACAAATGCAGGAAATGCCACACTACGCGTGAGACGATCTACCACGTAGTATCAGGTTGTCCCCTTCTGTCCCAAACAGACTACCTCCACCGACACAATCAGGTAGCGTCGATCGTTCATCAACAGCTAGCACACAAACACTCAATTATTAAGAACAAGGTCCCGTTCTACAAGTACATACCACAAAGCTATTAGAGTCACCCTCATATTAACTGTATTGGGACCGCCCCATTCACACAGACAAAACCATACATCACAACAGACCTCACATCACACTTGTTGATAAGGTCAGCAAACAGACCTATCTAATTGATATTGCAGTGCCTATCAGCAAGAACATACAGAAAACTCATGCAGACAAGATCAGTAAATACACTGATCTAGCACACGAGCTCCAGAAGCAGTGGAGGCAGGATCGAGTACGTGTTGTACCCATCGTTCTGTCTGCCACTGGTCTGGTGCCTCACATATTGCACCACAGTCTCTTTACTCTAGGACTTCACAAAAACACTTATGCACAACTCCAGAAGGTTGTGATACTCAACACAACACGCATAGTTAGGAAATTTATGGACACAACCACACATCCCTAATCATTCCTGGACACGTCTTTACACTTGGCAATATGTGCTTTGGTCCTTGACCCGCCATATTGTGCTTCCTGGGGAAACCCAAGGTTTGAAATTTCTTAAATTTCTTAATTTCTTAAAAACCAGTCAACCAGTTAAATAAAATATCTGACCACTCTTTTATCGTCATAAACAACAGCTGAGAAAACAAATACACCATCTTGAGACAAATTGTGACAGCTACCAATCAGAAAAGGGTTCAGTTCTGTTGTAGTTGTTCAGGCCATTATTTTGTGAAATTCCGAATATACACTGCTGACCATTAAAAGTGTAAAACTACGAAAGACAAGAGCTATCACAGCTATATTTATTTTACAGATAATTTATGGCACAAGGGTGAAATGATTACAATTACAGTTCGGTGCGACTTGCGGTACATAAAGAAATCAGTATCTCGTGTAGCCACCATGGTTGGCAATAACTTCTGCTACACGGCCCGGCATAGAGAGGAAGAGACGTTAGATGTGGGTTTGGGGTATGTCAGTCCATATGCTTTCGACACAGTGTCAAAGTTCATCTGCTGTAGCCGCGGGTGATCTGTGGTGTGCCAGTCATTGTGAGATCAAGGGACCAGACGTGTTCAATAGGCGAGAGATACGGTGGACGCGCGGTCCACGGAAGAAGTTGAACATGGTGAGCATTCAGGAATTGCTGGACGTTGCCACATGCGGTCGCGCATTGTCTGGTTGGTAATTGGCCCTAAATAGGCTCTGAAGATAAGGAAAAACAGGTTCCAATACCTGAGAGATGTAACGCTGGGTATTCAATGTATAGGAAATGCGTATTAGACGGAGCGGGACTGGAATCCAACGTCACCCCATACCATAATGCCGGGTGCATGGTGTTGCACAATGTAAGACTCTCTCAGTCTTTCGCCTCTTTACCGCCAGATGCGACCATCGTAGTGCTGAAGATAGAAGCGGGATTTATCAGAAAAAACGATGTCATGCCATTCGCCACTCTATGCGTGACATTCTAGCCGCAGAAGCCGTGGTGTACAGTCAAAGGTAGCCGAAGCAATGGCAAAATTCCCAGATGCTGAGACTATTCGAATCGAACGTGCGGAGACTGGTAGCTGTGGAACATACCCTACTTCTTGAGCTATGGTTGTGGTCTGGTTGTACGATCCGTAACAGCCATCTGCAACAGTTTCTCTGAAGAATAACCCGCAGTCTCGATATGCCACAATTCTTCCGCTATCAAAGTCGGAACCCTGGTATGTCTACCATGTTCTTCGATGAGACATACTGAAGCCGTCTGTGCACAAGAATGACGAGCAAACACAATTTCAATACTGCCACAGCGACTCTCTGTTCTCTTTTCTTCTACTGCTTCCAGAGGGCGTTACTGGTTCACATTTTTTGCAATGTGCTACGACGCTAATCATTTACATGTGCTTCCATGATCTATGCATTACGCACATTTCGGGTCGATCGGATGCGTCCTTTCTGTTGTTGCACTTTTAATGATCAAAAGTGTAGATGATTTTTTTTTTTTAATTGAGAAGACTTCGAATCTTACCTCCTTCTCCCGGAAATTTTGAAGAATCTAATAGTTTTGTTTTTGTTTTTTTTATTTAGCTGAAGTTCTTATTTGTCTCCTCACTAGAGGTAATCCCCTTCGCCCCAGAAATAAAAACCTATAATCGGCCACGGCTTAAACTATTAACTATTTAAATTGTATCAAAGTTAATAGAAAATTTACATTTTCATAAAAATTTACATTTTTATCACTTCCATATGATAAAATTCTTCTTGAAAGGTATTTTCACTGGGGATGCAAAACACTAAAGCTTTTGATCCCAAGCTTTTTAGATAAAATTAACTAACTAACTAAATAAATAAATTTTAGGTAAAGTTTTAAAATTAATAGAACGCCACAATTCATATTAACTTCTATACAACATTTCATTTCCTTAGGATAAATAGTTTTTGAGTTATTTCAATGGCAGACACTACTGAGGGAAAGGCTATGTTTATTTAGACAGTTTTATTCTAAATCTTTGTTGTTCTGTAAATGTTATTAAATTGAGATAATTAGCATTTTAAAGATTTTTGCAATTCGCATACATTCAAACTGATTCTCAAAAAAAAAAAAAAAAATGAAATATAAGGAAAAAAATCTAAAAAGTCATATTTCATCTCAGACAATCAAACGCAACGACAACGATTGAGTATTTGAAGTTCTTGGCTGTGACGTCTGATTGAGTGCTTCGTCTTATAAAACCTTCTCTGCTAGAAAAGAGACAATATGTGAATCATATTCTATCATTCACTTCTTATTTCTTTTACCCTCCTTTTTAGCCTCCTTTCCTAGGTAAAAGATCATCAGATCATTCAATCTGTCTATGTGTTTGTTATGGGTTTGTAAGTGTGTAAAAGTGTGTTGTCACCCCAATAACTTTTGAACTACTGGCTGCATCTTCTTGAAACTTGAGTAAGAATTAGAGACGATCTAATTCATATATTTGAAATCTTATTCAAATGGATCCTTATCGAAAATTTAGCATTAGAATAATTCTTAAAGAAAAGCATTGGAATCTAAACAATGAACTTCTATCCTAATTCTATTACCTTTTCTTTATCTTAGCTTAATCCTTAAGCTAATTCACCAGCGCTCCGTTTGATATGAGTAAAGTTAATCAGATTTAAGTAAAATGGATTTAATTAATATTTTCAGAAAATGATCAATTTATATTAATAATGTTCGATAATTTGATTGAAAATATTGGCTTTGTTTTGTCGTTTTCGACTTAAAAAAAATTTAAAATTTAAAAACTATCTTTTTAAGGAAAGTAGGTTTTTACTTCTTTCGAACTTCTTGTTACACTATCAAATACATCATAATAAATCCATTTATTTTATATGAATTGACTTATACTCATTTCCGTTGTGTTCCTCTAGCATTAATAGACACGGTCGAAAAAAGGTTATTGGATATTTTCTTACTGGCCTCATTCCATTTTAAAATGTATAATAAAATGTATTACAAGTTTTAATAATAAATAAATATTTTTGATTTCAATAAAATTCTATAATATCATGATTTCTGAAGTCATTATATTGTAAAATATATACGCATTTACTTTTGAAATTTATGTTACCTTCAATTTTGTTTCGTTCCCGTTAGAAAGACTATTAAAATACGAACTGAATTTCTAAGTGATTTTTTTATTTTTTTTATTTTGAGGTTTGCTACTTATAGTGCAAGTCTTAAATATATTAGATTCTTCGTTAGGGCTGTTTTGAGGACTAACAGTATGTTTTTTTTTTATTATGGCTGCCATCTTCCTCATTATTTTTTCGTGTATTTAATGATTTTGAGGAAATGGAGGAGGGTTTGTAATGCCAGAGTCAGGGATAACATAATAAATACTATATCGACACAACATTAATGGCTGGCATCTCAGAATTCATCCCACAACATTGATTTTCGTGAAATCTGTCGTGAACTCGTGAAATATTTATATTTTAAATATATCCAATCGATGTGAAATAAGCTTCCTTGAGGAAATATAAAATATTTTCTTATTTTTAAATTTCCTTGCTTGATTAATTGTTCACTCGCAGTTGTTCTACGACCAAGATAAGCCATCTGTGAAAATATCGATTATAAGTAAAGAGATCACTCGACTACGCCTGGCGGTCCATCTCTTCCTTAGTAAAAGAAAAAGAAAATGGAAGCAAACAGACCTTCACAACCCAATTTAATAATAAAAGAAACTAAAACAAGTATAGGCCTAAATCAAGACCTACGAATTCTAATTCTATTTTTTCAATTAGTTCCCGTTTTCCAATTAAATTGAAATAGAATCTAAAACACTAATTAATTTGGGAAGGACTGAATACAGTTTACGCCCCTGATAACGAATTGAAAGAGAAAAACAAATAAAGTTCCCAATGACGTCATCCCTATCGCAATAAAACTCTGTTTATCAGTATCATGATCTTCACTTAACCTCTTTTTTTATGTGCTTTAGATCAAAGATAACATTTTCCGTTGTTATCTAAAAATAATAGATAAATAATAATAGGTAAATAACTTTAAATTATGAATATGTCTTTATTTGCAAACTTAAATACTCACGAACATTGCATTGTTTCCAAAAGTATGACAACAATTCTTATCGTATATAATTTTGTTTTTCTTTTAATAGATTGTTACTGCACGAAATTAGAACTTTAAATTAAATTTAGATCTACCTTCGTTTTTTTTAAAAAAAATCACTTTTTACTTTTCTTCTGTTAATTCTACTTCAATATTTACTTACATAAATTCTACAATTCCCTTTAAATGCAGACCTCGTCTCGACGTCAAAGTAGGTTAAATCTACTAATAAAAAGTCGATTCCAATTTAATATCATGTCTCCGTATTTACGAATATATTATTTCCAGCTGTATACATATAAAGAAAAGTCCTGACTCACTCACTCACTGACTCATCAACGCCCAGCCCAAACCCTTGGACCTAGAAAGCTGAAATGTTGCACAGAGGTTCCCTTTATGGTGTTGACAAGGAATAAGACAGGATTTTTCCAAATTCCCACGGGATAGGGAATAAAGAAGATTTATATTTTCGCTTTAAAGTTGCCTTATCGATATATAGATGTGTGGCGCTAACCCGCAATACATCAGGAGAAGGCCACAACGGGCTGTAAACTCGTATATTTTCCTATCTCGATAATAATTTGCTAAATAAATAAAGTTTTTTTGATGCTATGTATGCAATGGTTCCGGAGCGAAGCGACGATACCCGGCTAGTGTATATACTACACTACGGCCAATGTATATACCCGGCTAGTGTATATACGACACTAAAATAACATGTAATTGTAATTGAAGGATATATATACATGTTATTTTATATTATGGTTTTATTTTCACCTTCCTAGACTGAATAGGTTCGGCTTCTTTTTTAGTTTTAGAATGACGCATAAGTTTCATAATCATTTTTCTGTCCTCTTCTTTCAATTTCACAAAAGTGATTATTGTAATTAATAATTAACCAATTTAGAGAGGAAAAATATATATATTTGATTGCGCCTAGAATTGATTAAAATTACATCGTCATTAAATTGCATTGTTACACATTTATAGAAATTAATTTTTCACTACAAATGCGTTTGCATGGGACATTTGTCATCTTTACTCTTAATTTGCACATTAAATTTCTGTCATTGAAAACTTATTTCACAAACTAGAATTAATCGTTGATGTTAGTAGAATCAATGGAACCAATCTCCAATAGCTTTTAATGGTCAATCTGATTGATTTATAATTACAGCAATCTTCTGTGAATAGTTAACACATCAATGGTCGCGGTGCTCGGCTTCCCTGCCACCCACACTCCCCTCATAACATAACATAACACAGATAATTATTCTTCTAATCTGATTTTACAGCTGTTGTAGCAAATTGTAGTAGGCGAAAGTTTTACAGGATATAATTGTATAATTGCGTATAATTGACTGTAATTATTATTATTAAATATGTAATTGTGTAACCATGAAAATTGACAACTTTGAACAATTTCCATGCATTCAAAAATTGGTATGCCAACTATAATTTCCTTCTTAAAATTAAATTAGATTCCGCTGCTAAAGCAAAGCACTAAGCGAGGCTAAATTAAGGGAAATTTAGTTTATTCTGTCTTTTAAATTATATATTACAGTCATAAAAAGTAGATCCATTTAAAGCGCGGACCTTTAAGAGGAAGTAGGATCTATTAGAGTTATTCTGTCTGTCTGTCTATCTGTTTGTGTCATCGTCCACAGAGCAAACCGGGACTCAGAGTTCATGGATTTCCCATGGCCTGGAGGTTTGGTAAAAACATCCGACTTCCGGTTTAGCCAATTTCCACTGGAAATGCTTGGGCGTGAACACCTTTCCTAAAATCTTCTCGTCGTTTTGGGGGGGGGGGCAGAAAATATGTATCGTTTCCTTCTGTTAAACTCGGGATAAATTTATTAATATTAAATTTTGGTTTTTCGTCGTTTTCTTAAAGCCCACTTGTACTCCAATCGTACTCCCAATCGGCCGAGGTGGCAGCGTTGGGAATTGTATTCGACATTTGAATTATAACGGCTTGAATCTTTGAGTTTTGCACTGAAGTCATCAGTAATATCACTTGGAACAACAAAAGTGTTTGATAGATTACAGATTTATACACATTTTCAATATTTTAAACAAAGTCAGTTTTATTAAAAATCTATAATCACTTCAGTCTAATTACTTTAATTCTAAAGGTAGGAACTGAATTGGAATGACATCAAACTTTTACGATCGGATGAGAATGGATATATGAGATCTGCATTGATAGAAAACCTGTTAAATTCAATAGAAAACCAGAGATCTACACAGGATCTAGATATTAAACTTTTTTGAAATGTTATTGATAATTGTAGCTAATATTATTAAAAAATCTCGTGATACGTAGCAGTTCTAGTCATTTTTGGAACTGAGTTTTGTTGACCATTGCTACCGAAAATGTGTGGGTGGTGTTACTGGGGAAAGGTTGAGAGGGGAAATAATGGATACAAAACAATCTCATTGTTTTTTTATCATATTAGAAAGGGGAAAAAATTGCAAGTTTAGCAGAAAAAAAGCAGTAGTTAGCATTGTTAGTATTATTGTCCTTCTCTCTATTAAGGCTGGGTAAACCTTGGGTCTCAATTGTTTACTTCTGGGCGTCTTTACATTTTATCTTTTAGTTTTCACGCTATTTCAATTATATCTTACAAATTTTTAAATAATAAAAACAGTATAATTGGCTTGCCGACTTTCCAATATTCACATAGCATATAATACTTCTTCCTCGTTTATTAGCTCAAAATGAATTGGGATCAGGAATATGAAAGGTTAACCCCATTTAAGCTAAATAGGATTTTAATATCGTTAATTTATGATATATATGCTTTAAATGTTGGGTTTTAAGTGTCTCGATTATGGTCCAGTTCGTAACAAAACCAATAGGAAGTTGACATTGAATGAGTCTACTTAGTGAATACCGTGATTACTGTCCTCCAAATGAGAGATGGCCGCCCTGTTTTTGTAAGATCTGCGCATGTATGATCGATTAGTCTGGTCAGGCACTTCCGTCTGATTTTGTGACAGGACGCCGCCATTACGGTAAATCGCTTCTTACTTTGCAAAAGAGCATTGTATTTATAAATAATATATATTTATTTGTTTATATAAATACTTATTGTTAGCAACTGGTATTGAAATAACGCTAAATAGTCGAGAGAAGTTTTAATTTGGCGTTATCAACATGTCTTTCTCAGTGAAAACAGACGCCATTGTCCATTGTGACAGGAAAACATAATTGATCAGCTACCGGAAGGGCTGCGCAGTTCAAACTTCCGCCGGCCATCTCTCATTTGGAGGACAATAAGATGCTTTAATGGGATTTCTATGATCTTTTATTTCTCACTTCATACGGGTCCAATATTGACCAAAATAAGTAGGATTAGGATAAATAACACTGTTCGGTTTATCTTAATCTCAGCCTGTGTTTTCTTCAGCATTCTATTTTATTTATTTTATTTTTTATTTACATTCGTATGAAACTGAGGCCAACAATCCACTCAACCTGAATGTTCGCATGTTTGTGTTTTCCAGCCCCTAATAGCTTTTGAACCATTTTACGGATCTTCATGACACTTGGCATGCATATGTATGGACAAAAGACGATTTCACTTTTACATTTGAGAGTTTTTTCCGCGTTGGTCCATTTGTGAAATCACCGCATGATAAGAATTCCCATAAACAAAGAATTAGAACTGAGACATTGAATTTCTAAGGAGGTCCGCAGATTAATCCTCTTACGGCCTGCGCGAGCTTTAACTTGAATAAAATTTATCGTATTGAAGCAATTAAAAATCAATAATGTGGTTTAATTTTGTTTTGAAAATGAAAAATGTCTGCTGTTTGAATTCAGAAGCTACAACAGCTTAAAAATAAATGAACTCTTTTGTCATTTGATC
The DNA here is from genome assembly GCA_023159025.1 of Thereuonema tuberculata. NCBI lineage: Eukaryota > Metazoa > Arthropoda > Chilopoda > Scutigeromorpha > Scutigeridae > Thereuonema > Thereuonema tuberculata. The sequence goes on from JAFIDM010000179.1 coordinate 224,903, forward strand.
CATTTTCACGATTTAAATGTTTTGTGTTTTGTTTCTTTTTTTTTTTTTCTTATCTAATTTTTTTTTTTAAAAAAAGTCGTAAAAACGACAAAAAACGTAAAGCCGGATTTATTTTCCAATTATAATTCAAACATTATATTAAGCTTTTTACGTGTGCCAATAATGTTGATTAAAAGTTCAGCCCGCACACAAACAGAACCAATAATTTTTTTTTTAAGTTAATTAAATATTCCTTCCTTACTGACGTTGGTAAAATAGGATTCCATTAAATATAATATCAAATCGTGGATTAAGTAACGGATTAACAACAAGGATTAAATATCAATATCTATTGTTTAGGTTCCAAAGCTTTTCTACGGGAATTTTTATCGAAATTCTCGCGCTAATTTTTCGACAAGGACCCCTTTGCAAACGATTTCAAATATATCAGTTAGATCATCCGTAGTCCTCGAATAGGCATACCACGTTTCAAGAGGATCCATCCAACGGTTCTAAAGTTATTAGTAGGGAGTCTGAGAGTACACGCACATTGGAACTACGTCATCTGATGAATCTTCGTTTGCTTCAGAAAAATAAAACAACAACAACAAAAAATGCACGATTTAAGAATCTTCAAATTCTTTCATAAACTATTTAGCCTTGTTTTCGATTGTTACAAATTTTGGAAAAATCTTGTGTATATTTTTGATAGGGTATTCGAATTAAAAACAAAACCCAAAGAAATAAACTCAAAAGTTATAACATATCGATATCTTTTATAAGAAGAAGAATTTTATGTTTATATTTAGCGACCCATTTGGGAGCTAATGTGATAGCGACCAAAATTGGTAGTTATTGCGTTTGTCCTGTCCGTCCGTGTCTGTCCATCCCTAAAAACTCCCGAACGAAAGGTCGGATCGACAAACGGATTTCACCATCGTGTTCAGAAGCCCAATCACCGGAGGAATAGTTATTTTCAGGGGCAACGTTCCGCAATGTTCGAGATATTTGGCATTGTTGTCATTGTAGCTCTCTAAAAACTCCCGAACGAAAGGTCGGATCGACAAACGGATTTCACCATCGTGTTCAGAAGCCCAATCACCG
>JAFIDM010000179.1:249385-287570 GCA_023159025.1 Thereuonema tuberculata
CTTAAGAAAGCAACAAAAAATTCCGGTCTTCCGGTGTCAGTTTAGCTTCTTTACATCGGAAAAGCATTTACACTCCCATCTATCTATAGCAGTGTCTTATGTTTTTGACACCGAACAATTCAAAAATTAAAAAAAGGATGTAATTGGCGTCCCAACTTTCGAATCGCTGCAATAACAAATGTTTATGTAAAATTAAGCAAAAAACCAGTTGATTATTTACGTATGTTAAGATTTTTGGTATATAACTGCTAACCTACTGGTCCGAATTTTTTTCCAAAATCAGTAGCAATAACAAATTTTTAACGTGTGTAAAAGAATCTATTTTAAAAGACATAAACACACAAAGCTAAATACAAGTTAAAAACTTTAAAATTTTTTATACAAAACAAAAAAATTTTCGAGTTGCCGAAATACAACTCTTTCTCAATAAGATAGTTCGTCCAGTAGGCAGCGATCTTTATAGGAATAGGAGACCAATGGACGTTACAGCCAGGCGAGGACGCATCCCCTTAGTCGTCTATGCCAATCGTTTTGAAAGATCGATGCAGTAAGGCTCTGTTCACACGATCGCGCGTCCAGGCCGTTCTATAGATTTCAGTGGAGCCTTTCACATGTAGCCGCTTCGTCGCTTCTGGCCGCGCGGCCAGAATTCTGGTCGCGACATGACGTGATTTTTCACACGACCACAGTCGTACTATAAGTTTTAATGGAGCCTTTCACAGACGCGATTTTCGTTACGGCCAAAATTTACTGGCCGCGCGACCATGGTCGCTTCGTGTGAAAGAGTCCTAATCCTGAAGCAGGGAAGCGACACCAAACGTCAATCAATGGAATTTCGGCGATCAGACAACATGCAAGAACCTAAAAGCAAAACAAAACAAAACCAAAAAAACCCAAAACCTGAACGAAAAGGAAAAAAAAAATAATAAAACCCAAAATAAAATAATATAATAAAAAGAATATAAAAGTAAAATAAAAATTAAAATATATAAAATTAAATAACAAAATTAAAATAAATTAAAAAAATAATAATAATAAAAATGAGGTTGGAGGGGGGAGGCGGTTATCCCTAGGACGTTCTGGGAAGCCGTATTGATACATCCCTTGACAGACATCTGATCGTTAGCTTGTAGCGTTCATCAGTCGATGCAATAATGACAGACTCCATACAACGTCTGTTATAGCAATATGTCATTGAAATAACATATATACATCTTTAAAATTTCAGTTTAGTTCGATGTGTACTGTTCGAATTACAGTGATTATTAAGTATTTAAGAGAACGTATTTTGATTCTTCTTACTAATTTCTACCCTAGCTCCTTATTAATTATTCGAATATGTACCAAATTCAGTAGGGAACTGCACAATTGTAGCCTACAACTAAATCTAAAATTTCAACTTCCTAGAATACATAGTTTTTCAATTATCGTAATTAACTCAAAGAACATACATATTTCGGCTTAAATTGAATTTTAGAACTATCTAAACCCTTCTCCTCATATCAAGGGGAGTTACAAACGTTAGATCAAACCGTTAATAGCCTGTGGTATTTTAGCCACCATATAGCTATAAAAATTATTGGAAGAACTCCCCATCCCCAATAAACCTCTTATAAGAAACACACCAATCTTCACCGTCCAATCAATTTCTGTCGATGTCTAAGAATATATCTTACTTCATTTCTATAACTTAAAATTTGGGAGTGCCTTGATTTGCTTGTAGTTAATTGGATTTAGACGTTTTTGGTAAGTGCAAGAAATTTTCAGTAAACAGAAAAACTGAAGGTAAAATTGTTTATATTTTGGGTATTATTATTTATAAATATAGATAATTATTTCTTTATACACTTTTCCCGACTTCAAAAAAAACAAGAAAAACTGGAAATACAAACGTTTAAAACAAAATAGGTTTCGATTCTTTCACGAAATTCTTGTTAAATTATTAAATATGCTTTTTTTTTCCTTTTTTTTTATAGTTTTTGCAAAGTTTTATTTATTTGTTAATATTACGTACTGCAATTGCAGGTAAATCACTGGCATACAGAAATGGAGGCACATAGAAATGTAAAAGGAGTAGATTGGGAGAAATCTAATACTTTGATCTGTTTTCTGTTTTTGTTTTTAGTTGGAAAGCTATTCTTTTATCTATTAACCTCCTCCTTTCGGAATACTATTTTTTTTTTGTTTGGTGGGTTAAAATATCTTTGTCCCCTCCCATTCAAAGTCTTGACCACGCCTCTGTTATAAATGCATGTATTTCTTTCCTTTTTACTTATCTTAATAACAAATTTTAATATGGTGTGATAATCAAATGCCAATTTTTAATATGGTTCTCGTGACATTCACTTAACGAAACTCATTTAACGACCCGTCATTAAAGAATCAGTTGGGTCACATGGTCTGCTTTTAAGTATTTATTGAAAATAGGAGTTCTAAAAGAAATTTAAAGGAGTTTCCAATAAGAAAAAACATCATTTGGTTTGAGCGTGAAAGTTTACAAAAAAATAAATGAATAAATAAATAACTAAATAAACAAACAACAGTTCTTCATTGATTAAAAAAAAAAGAAATTGAGAACTTAGAAAAAAAAGAAGCCGTTTTTTTGGCTTACGAAGGAAAATAAATAAAGCGCTTGGCATGAATTTGGTTTCATTTCTGTTTTCATTATGTGAATTTGTTTTTCTTTATCATCTACATATCTGCACGTAAAGCTTTGTTTCTTTAAAACCTTTTAGTTGTGGTTTTTTGTTTATAATTAATTTGCCACTTGTGCCCAAAAGTTGAGGGCTATATTATTAAATCCTGTTTAGCAACAGGTAATTTTCTTTAAATATAACAAAGGAAACACAGTAAATTTCTTTAAAAATAAATAATATTTACAATAAAATTACAACGTTTCGGCCATTGTAGTACAATGGCCTTTATCAAGTGGACAAAAATACAACAGAGATGGAATTTTAAATAGGAGTTATCATGTAATTATTCAAATTAGATTTCGTCTATTGCAATTGTGGGGTGATTCAGAGCAAAAATGGTAATTTTCTTTTCTTGTTTGTTTGTGTCGAACCCACAGTCGGGTGCGAGTATTGGTTGTATATATTCTTTATGTCTTCGAAGATAAGTTTGGCTGAAGATTTATAAAGATGATGCAACGATTGTCTTCAAGCTGCATTTCGTTAACAAGCTCTTAGCATTAATTTTGTTTTGATTGGTGTTTTCATTATATCGTTGATGGGTAAGTTCCCTTTTTTTATTTTAACATTTACATCTGCAAGTTAAGCTTTGTTTCTGCGAAAAAAATAAAGACTTGAAATAAAGATCAACTAGGGAGAAGAAGAAAATCTAAAGCAGAGAACTAATTCTAGTTGATTTTGTTTTTCCCAGATGTCGGAATTGAATGTTAAATATTTAGCGGTTTTTCCTTTTAGCTCTTTTTGGTGCTGTTTGCTTCAAATTCAGTTTTTTCCAAATACAATTTACGTCTTTTAAGATAAACCGATTGGTTTTTTAAGTTATCCTTGTAATATAGGAACAGAAAATAAATTCGACGGCAACTATTAGAGCAAATCTATAATATCCTGTCTCAAATACGAAGTGGATATTAAAAAAGAAGTAATGCGAAATCTGAATATGTTTATTTCATTTTTCAAATAAGTAAAACTACAATTTCTAAAATTTAAATACTTTAAAAATTATTATTAAATATATTTAGAAATGACGAGAAATACTGAAATTACAGCAGCCTGTTTTTTATTCGCTCTATTTAAATAAAAAGGATTCAAATACTTCACAAGGGCACTTTTTCAATTCTGCATTACTTACCACAGTATATTCTAGTTGTAAGTTTCGTAGCATCTTTAACTATGTATCGTAATAGTTATTTTATTTTTATTATGCTTCATTGGCTTTAGGCTTTCTTATATTGCATCTGAAAACGTCAGCAACTATTTATACTAGAAAGCTGACATTTTTCGACAATTGATTAAGGCTAACTGCTTAGGTCTGTAAATGTTACTACATATTAATTTCATAGGTAAGTACCTTGATTAAAAAATAAATAAAATAACTATATTTTATTTTATTTATTTTATTTATTTAACTGTGAATATTTGCACGACATCTTTAATTTTCTTATTCGAATTTGACGTCACTAGAACGGACACCTGGGGAGTCCATTTCTTTCAGAATTTAAGAAAAAAAATTACCTTAATAATATAAACAAATTGATCTTCGTTTTTCCTTAGGCGTGGAAAAAAAGGATCATTTTTCAAGACATGAATTTGTTTCAAATACCGTTGTTGACTAAAAATGGGTAAAAACAACCTCATTGCAATTGAGAATGTCATATTAATAGACCTAAATTACTGTGGGCGGCGCGGGATTCACACCCACAAATCCAGTGATCGAATTAGCACGTTTTTTATATGGTATGAGTAATCTAAGGCATGAACAGAAATGCACAATGGAGAAACTAAAATAATGGCTGCCAACAGCAAATTTATGAGCCATTATATTCAAGACAAGCCGATTTTTTTTTTTTTTTTTACTTTGGTTTTATCAAATTCGAAATGGGTTTCTTCAGAAATTGTGGAAAATTACTCAATTATTTTTTGATAGCATCAATGAATTGTAAGGCGTAACCTATATAAAAAACAATGGACATTAATTTCTGGAACATTCAAAAACAAGCTCCTAGATTATACAAAGCTTACTTGGAATTACAAAAAGCATAAAAGTGAAAATAGCGTTTTGTTATTTTTTCCATAAAGCTTTTGCAGAAATCTCAACAAAAGAGCAACGCTGGAAGCTAAAACCCGATGCATGCTGAACAATGGAAAACGGAATTGAAATATCAATTATTAGCAGAAAATGAATGTAAAAGAAGATACAGTTCTAAAAGAGGAAATTTTTCATATGGAAGGATGTAAACAATTTTCCTCAATAAATAATAATAATTCCGGGTCTAGAACACCATAACATATTATAAAAGTAAAAATAAATGCATCTAATTTCTCTTAAATGTGTAATTTCATCACATTATGTATTTACTTAAATTTTCTTGATCAAAATATTTAGAAACAAAAAGTTGTGAATGCAGTCTGAAGACGAGATAAGATCAACGATCACTCAGAAATTGTTTCCTTGGGAGCGTGAAGTTACAATTAAATCCCTATTGATTTTATTTAGATTGTTTCTTGTTAATGTATCTTCTCAGAAATCAACGATTAGTCATTAGTACTGCAACATCTCGTTTTAATTCAAAAATTACTTATTGTGGAAAGCTGAAATTTTAATTCTAGTTTTCGTTTTTGTTATTTTACTAAAATTGAATAAATAAATAAGAAAATAGTAATTGACCGAGCATACGATATTTTTTACTTTCCGTCTCTGTTTGCCTAATTTGTCCATTTGTCTGTTTGTATACATTACGCTAAAACAGTTGGACTGACTCCATAAATCTTGTAAGAACTTTAGCTGGGGTCCAGATTAAATCAGAGATTTTGGTATAATTTTGTGCTAAAGCATAAATTTAAGAGCAGTCCATAATAATAAAAAGAAAAAAATAATAATAAAATTTTTTGCCTACAGTCAAGTTCTTTACGGTATTTACATTTTTATAGTATTTATCATATCATTTATATTCGACATATGATATTTTCTCTTTACGATGGGTTCATCGGAACGTAAAGACAGCAAGTCGAGAACTAAGTGTATTAATTTCTGGTAACTTTACGTAAATAAAAAAAAAGCAAAGACATTCTATTATTTTAAGTAGATAAGAACAAGGAAGTCTAATTTTAGATTTATATAAACCATCATATAATATGCAGCGGAGAGAGGAAAAATTAAACAAGATAATTAATGCTGTTAGATAGTGTCAAAAGCAAAACGGTCCCATAATATGCACAATTTTGTAAACAAAGTATAGTGAACTTAACCAGCGTTTACAATGAACCTAATGAACGCTTACAGCAAACCGGAAGTTGGGGAGGGGGTCAAAAGTGGTCGCTTCCGATAAAGAGGAAAACGGTGATAGACGTCCCCCCCAATATCAACCCTTCTGAACACATTGTTGGTGGTCACGTTTTTGCCAGACAAACGGTTGCTGAGATATGATAAAAGAAAAACGTATTGAAGCACCACTTTTGACCCCCCCCCCACATCCGGTCAGGAAGTGGTCCTAGAGGTCTGATTTTTTGGACGTGGTTACCTACTTTTTGATGGTGAAGGTTTCATTCTAATATCTATAACCGTTTGGCCACTACAGAGTGACATTCAGCAAGCATAAAAGCAAGAGCGGTCCCCTACGCTTTACAGGCAAGCTGTAACCTAGGGGCCGCTAAAAAGGAGTAAAGTCAAAAAGTTTTAGAATGCAAATTAACTTGAAATAAGTTGTCCGTCCGTTTGTGATCAAGACAGAATAAGATCTATTTAACTTAATTGCATTAAATTTTCAGTAATTTAAGATTATTTTCCTCTAGGTAAGAGCTAAGGGCAAAAAAAAGCGTAAAAATACAATACTGATTACAGCAGAAAGAAATTGTAGATGAATGTTACCCGTTTTTAACTAATGATTTTTGTTACAGTCTTAGAGTATCCGCAAAACAAGAAAATCGTCAAAGAAATAAGATCCTGAAAGAAATCCCTTCGTTCTTTGGATTTTCGTTGTATTTTTTTTTATTATTATTTTATTTTTAATACAATGTCTGCTGAATATAAACAATATACATATTTTTTTTTCATTTTGAGAAAAAAATTGATTAAATCCGCTTTATTTACTTAAGTTGCTAAATTCAATTAATGTTAAGTATATTTAAGCTCGCGCAGCTATTAATAAGATTACTAAGCTGTTAATATCTTTTGTTTGACATCGATAGAAATTGTTATTTCCGTTCTAAAGCTTTTCTTTAGGAATTTTGGGTGATTTTTCTAGTTCTGTGATCTTGGCAAGGACCCATACGACAGAAATTTCAAATATTAAAGTTTCATTGTATTTTGCTCTTAAATGTGCACGCCAAGTTCCAAGTTTATTCATTAAGCGATAGGAGAACAAATACACGCTTTTGTGGGAAACGGGTTTTTTCGTCATATTTTCTTTTTTTGCAAAATAAATAATTCAGAATGATGTGAATTTAATCGGCCTAAATCATGATTTTAGATTTTCTTTTTAAACTGAATCAACCCTAATATTTATTGCCAGTATTAATTTTTTTCCTTGTAAATTTATTTCTGAAATCTAAATTTATTAAAGCTATATTTTCTAGAAATATTTTTTTATTGTAAAAAATGCTTTGTAAAAGTTACTCAACGTAATTTGCAGCCATTCTTCATAGATGCAGATACCGAAGTATTTGATTAATGTAATAACAGAGAAGCCAATAAAAACACTTCCCAGGCCTAATTTAAAATTATAATAGAAAAACAAATTTAATAAACTTCTTCTCAGAAGTGTCACTGATGTTTTTCTTTTATTTAATAAAGCACATATTGTGAAGCCTTCAAGAGGATGTTTTTCTCTTTCTCTTTTTTTTCTACAATAAGGATATTTAGAAGTAAATTAAATAACCCCGTTTGCCACTGGCTGATTATAAGGCGCTTTGAAGAAGGGATATTAAAATATTTACATTTCCCAGGCGCTGTGAATCGGTCATTTCTCTTGAGATCGTTGATTCCGTTGTTCTCACTTACCACGATATTGAATATCAATCTAAGAAAATAGTTGGATAAAGTATTAAGAATCAAACTGAAATAAAGGTAAAGTGGGACACACACACATATACAAAAAAATGTGTGGATGACGTAGAAGGAGTTTAGAATGATAATATTGCAAGATATTTTTCTTGTAGCACCGTTTGAAAAAATTAAGAAGTCGATTTTGAATTAATTGATTTTAAAAAAGAGATCAGCGCTTGGGTACTAGTAAATAGGGTTCACGTTCTAGATTCCACGCCTTTGGAGTTTATACAAGAGAAATTGTACTAAGAAAACTAGCTAGACGCTCAGCTGTCACCACGAATTGGGAACTTTTGAGGACTAGAGGAAGTCAACATACTCGTATTCATCGGTAGGACCACAAATAAATATCGTATCAAATATTAAAGAAAACCGCCTAGCCGTTTTAGTGTGGGACTTCGGACATTATTTCTGAGGAATGGAAGAGGTTGAGATCAAAATTGATTGGGTGAAATTTTAATAAAACCCGTTCATCCGTTGCAGTGTGTTTTCTTTTCCGTTGAACCATGTGATTCTTTATTTCTAAAAAGTAATAATACTATATAAATTACTTAAAAAAAAAACTTCTATACATTAAAAAATAATGTGTGTAAAAGTTTTTTTTAAAATTGCATTTGTGTGTCGGCGTCATTTTTTAATTCAACAAATGCACACGTTAAAATTTATCACTCTATATAAATTACTCTAAACCCCTTGTCCTTACACTATCAGGCTCAAAGGGATTTAATGTGGGCAAATAAAATAAACCCCAAACCAAGAATATCAATGGAAATAAAGCTTAACGTGCATAATATTAACTAAGAAAAAAAAATCAAAAATCAGAAATGCGCAAGACTAAAAAAATATTTGCACTCTCAGCTACCGCGGACGGGAAATTGGGATGGCCGTTTCTGCCTTGTGAGGCATCATCAGCCAGATTTACCCATCATGGTAAGTCTAGTTAATCTTCTTCATCATCATCATCATCACCAGCAGCCCGTACAATCCCCATCCGGAGCAAGGGCCTCTCGTAGTTTCTTCCATCGTTGTCTATCTTAGGCAGCATGAGTCCAAAGTACCCCCTGAGCCTTCTTGATAGAATCCTACCATCTTGTAGGGGGACGACTTCTTTTACCATATCGAGGATACCACTCTTGAATCAGCTTAGTCCATTTAAATATTCCAAATATATTAAGGTTGAAAATTTCAAGGATGGAGGAGGGGGGGAAATGTGCGGGCGCCCATGTTTGACAGGTGAATGTTTCATTGCCTCTTCTTGCGTTTGGTTGATATTACTGTTGGAGGAATGAAATATTTTTCTAGAAGAAACGAGAGGTTTTTGTGATCGAATTCCTTTTGTGTCCGTAACCCATTACACATGACATTAGGTTATCAACTTCATAGCACCGAATAACTTTATAATAGACAAGCTTTGGGAAACCAGTTATTACCGCATTTTATTAGATCAGAAATTTCTGAAATACTGTACAGTATAAATGAAAACTACGCTTTTATGAATTTTATATGCGAAAAATGGATTAGGGATTAACGGCAGTTACTCCACCCTTATTAGTTCATTTATTAGAGGATTGACTGTAATAAAAACAATAATATCTTAATCATGACTACTCGTCTCTATCTGTATTATATATTTTTTCATTAATTCTATCGAAATATTAGCTTCTTTCCTTTTAAAATCGTTATTTCCTGCTTAAGCGAAGGCCATTTATGACTAAATATTTTCCCAACCACATTTAATGTAAATACATACACTGAAGCAATGTCTTCTTCCCGCCATAAAAATGTTTCCAACTAATTCTCATGGTTTGCTGCTGTTTTATCTCATTGAATTGAAAGAAATAGAGCTTACAGATTTTTTTTTTTATTATTTAACTATCGTTAAAAAGGTTTTATATTTTATTCCCATTTTCAGCCTGAAATTTGTATTTTGTTTTTTTATTATTTGAAAATTGAAGTCGAAGCATATTTAGGAATATAATCAGACCTGGCAGAAGAAAAAAAAGATAGATTCGTTCGTTTTTTCGTTTCAGACAAAAGAAAGATTTCGTTTGCATTCCTTTGTCTTTCTAAATTTCTTTTTTCATTTGGTTTAACATTATAATGCAATAATTAGGCATCAAATAAGATTGGGTATTATTTAATGTACAAAACTTACTTAATAAACACTTATATATTACAAATGTATATTTACATATATTTATAAATTAAAAATAAATCATTTATTATTATTGAATATAACATAATCACATAAATTAAGAAATTTTTTTTTCTTATACTTAACTGTATTTAGATTAAATTTTCAGTACCTATACCACAGGTATTTCTCTTTTAGAAATACCTATTAGGACTGATGCACATTAAATAAAAAAAAAAAGAAAAAAAAATATATATATTTAATGACAGCAAATTTTTAGAAAGAATGTTGCGTCTTTCCTCTGTAAAGCTACAAACATATAACAATTTTCCAAAAAAAACCCCCAGAAAGATATGAACATAAATATGCTTAATAATACAGTAGAACCTCATTATAACGGACTGATAGGGGCTGAAGGTTGTCCGTTTTAATGAAAGTCCGGTTTATAACAAACAATTCTTATAGGGGCGTAATGCAGCAGGGTGTACATCAATGAGAATACAATAGTTAGCTATAAAAAGTGTTTATTATATATCAAATAAAAAGCAGCCTTCAACATTGAAGGTTGAATTGAAAAAGATGTGTACGTATACACTGCATTAATTTTTAGAACAAGAAGGTCCTGGTTCATATTGATTGCTGACATTCATTGGTTTGAAAAAATTATTTATTTTCTGCTGGGTTTGTTTGCTGCTTATTTCTTCAGTTAATAACTGACGGAGGTGTTCATAATATGCAAACACATTTCATTTGCCGATTGTTCAACATATTGAAAAACAAAATTTAAATGGTCTTTACACTTCGCTCACCTTAATTGTAGGCTGCCAATTTTTTTTAAAAAATGTCCGTTATAAGCGACGTCCGTTATAATAGGGTCCGTTATAATGAGGTTCTACTGTATATAATATATGGGCGTATACAATCAACTTCTTAAATAATGACCAATGTAATTATTAATCTTATCTTCTATTAACAATTCAAAGAATCACCAAGTCAAAACATAATGATTAATAAATCAATTCTTCAAAGTACATTATTTTGTGTGACTTTAAATTTATTATATCTTTAACTAAGTTTACAAATTTTTCATTAATTTCTACACCTTCATATTCAAACTCCCTACACTATTCATATTCAGACATCTTATATTCCTAATTAAAATACTTTCTATTCTATAATTCCTTGCCAAAGTACTTTTTTCTGTATACAATTTTTTTACGTTATTAGTCATGCTGTGACTGCAACTGAAGCAATGTTCCGCTACTACCGACATCAATTTGTTTATTTTTGGTGTAAATCCCATTTTCTATTATAAGCTCCTTTTTATCCTTTTTATCCTTACTATCCTTACTATCCTTTTGCTTTTCTATTAAGAGAGGATATTAGAAGAAAATATGGATTTCATTTGGGCCAACACCAATGACAGTTAATATAGGCCAACTTCATCTTTATTTATTAAATAAATAATGTTCAATTATATCATTACAAAAAAAAATCTTTCCTCATAATATTTCGTTTATTCTAATCGGATTAGGATAAACAAAATATAATGAGTAAAGAGTTTGTTTTTATAATGATCTAATTTGAACGTTATTTATTTACCAATGACAGTTGTTTAAAACTTATAATAAATCTGCAAAATAAAATTTTAAAGTTAATTTTCTTCAAGCAAAATGTAAACGATAAAAGTATAATATTAAAGAAAATGCTTCAATATAGTAAACTAAATCTCAAACAAAAATTCATATACAGCTTACTAATTAAAAACTACTAGTTGCAACCCGTGAAATATTCACGGAAGTAAAACAAATTCCACCTTTTTGAAATACCATAAAATTTTTCAAAAACACAAGATAGAAAAAGATGTTCTAAACCTCATTTTCTATTAGGAGATTTGTTTATATTTAAGTATCCTGTTTTTACTTGTTTTTGAATTACATTTTTTGGATTGATTTAAAATAATTAAAGATTATTTTGTTTTGTATACAAGTTTAAGTAAGTATTGAACAACGCACCAACATTAAATCAACTAATTTTTCTTTTCAAAAAGACATTAGTTATTGTATTTGTAATTATTTCTCATTTTTTTTTTTTTTGCCTTGCATTGGATTCGAATCGAGGACCTCCGTAATCGCAGTCAGGAACGCTAGCCACTGGACTACTCCACTTAATACAATATTCTCTCTCCGGCCCTCTCCACTTTGATTGATGGCAAACATCCGTTTTTTGCCTATATTATACAGCTCCATTAGCAACAATCCCAACCATCGCAACAATCTTACCATGCCCAACAATTGAGTCTGTTGTATGCGCAACAATCACATGCATAATACAGCTCTACAACAATCACAACAATCGCAACCAATTCTCAACAATCACATTTTTAATAATAAGGAAATAAAGCACATATTGATTACAAACATACATCCGGACGGACAGTTTTGCCTATTAATAGGATGATTATAAAATCTTTGAGCACAAGAAAGAAGAAAAACAAAAATTCTCATATAATCTAAGAAACAAGAAAAATATCCGTCTTCCATATCCCTATATACAATGATTTTGGAAAGAGGCATTTTAACTACATAATTGAAAATGTATTCAACAATATAGATAAAAAAGAAATATACCGTATATAAAAAATGGAAGAATATCCAATGTGAAAAAACATAAAAAATGGAAGAATATCCAATGTTAAAAAACTACTAAAAGTGACTGATGAAATGTATTTAGAATGATTTTCTGTTGTTCAGTTGTTTTCATTGTTATTGTAAATCCTATATGTTATACCTTATTTAATTATTTTGTTTAATTTTGTACACTTCAAATGTCTTTTATATTTATTGTTACTAGTTCTTACTTTACTCAACAAAGATGAGCTAAAATTGGGTAACTTTAATATACGTACGTACAAACGTATATAGAATTAAATCAGAAAATTATTTTTACTTTTAAATTAGACCCTATGTTACTACCTAATATAAAATTTTGGAAAATTAGCAGTCTATTTGACAAAAAAAAAAAATCACTTGAACATCTATACATTGATATAAGTCTTTTACTGTTTTTTAACACTGTATTTAAAAAAATTGACTTCAAAATTAATTACGTATTATATTACAAAATTATGGTGGGCCCGGTAGCCGAGCGGTAGCTGCGCGTTGGAGGTGGCAGGTTCAATTCCCGACCTCGGCGGAGAGCGGAGATTTTTCCACGCTTCTTTCACCTCCAAACGGGTCCTAGGGTCTACCCAGCCCTCCGTGGAATGCTACCGGGTTTCTTTCTTGGGAGTTAAAGGCGGGCGGGCGTCGGGCTGACCACCCGACCTCAACTTTGTCCCGTTGGTCACGAAACGCTGGGAGCCTTACCTCCCGCGCCCCAATGGCCTGTCCAGGCCTATAGAGGGATACTTTAACTTTTTTATTACAAAATTATTACATTCAGAACCTGTTGATAGGAATTTGTCATTCCTAATGGGACTGTAGCTTTCTATACTTCCGTATTTAGAAATATTATTATTATTGTTATTATTATTATTATAAATTAATTTACGTAATCATGTTTAAAGATGAGGTATCGACTTTAAATATGTTTATTTACAGGTAGATTGGAACACTGTCATGAAAGAGGGACTGGGCAAAATATTAGTATTTAATTACAAAAAATAGGCCAATTATATTAATTAATATTGAATTGTAATCCAATTAATGTTACTGATTCATTAAATAATTTGAAATCTATATTACTAAAAATCTTTTATTTCTCTGTCTGTCTGGCGCAATTTTCTGTGCGAATGGAAAATAGAAATAATTTTTACAATGAAATTTCCGCGACGGGAATTGAACCTGCAACCATCTGATCCGAAGTCGGATGTGTTATCCATTAGGCCATAGGGACTACAACTGTTTTCATATTGTTTTTTTACTTATATCTCCGCAATTGTAGTGTTGTTGTTGTGCCCCAATGTTAGTGCAACAATGGAAAACGGTTTTTCATTTTTTATTGTCACGAGGTAGTCGACAAATTCAAAATGAGCATTATTGAACTTCAAAATAATGCGTTAACTGCTTTCTTTGGAATCAAGTTTTGTTAGATTATCTTAAATTTTATTTTCTTCTTATTATTACTTTTAATAATTGAATTGTACCTTATTAATATATTTTTGTAAAAACAACTAAACTTATTGATTCACGTGTTTTTGAAATTTGTTTAAGCTTCCAACTATTTTATTTTGTTGTACTTATTCCAATTTTATTATGCTTGAAAAAGAGATGGCTTGAAAAGAGTCTTCAAAACTTCAAAATGTTGCTTTAACCCCTTTCATTGGAATCGATTATTCTTGGATTATCTCATATAAATCATCGTTTTATCATCGATAATCAATTAGTATCGAAATGGACAACGAGAGAAAGGATGAGATCTTTTCAAAGAACTGTTCATAATGTCGTAATCTCGGCCATTCTTGACTACAGGTAAAATTTGTCTGAAGTCTCCGCCAAAGAGGAAAATTTGTCTAGATTCACAAGTCATCAGAATTTGGTTATCTTCACTCGAAAGAATAGTCACAATGAATTCGTCGCCAGGAGTATCCTATATAAGCTATGATCTTCATTTAACATCTATATCAACCAACGTCCATCTAAATAAATCTCTTCTTCAAATATCTATAACGAACAATCTGTACACGGGAGATGGCCTAGTTGAAAAATAAATACTGAATTTGTCTTTTTCTTTTTTTTTTTTTTTCATTATTTTTCACTCCCTTCACTTCACCCGCACCCCATTTTTAAAACTGGGAGAAACAAAGTACTTTTCGCAAAAGGTGATGAAGCAGGAGAGGAAAGTTACTTTTCTTTGAAACGCAGCCACTAAAATAAACAATGTATCATCACGTAACAAAGAAACGAAACTTAATAATGACTCCAGCACTGCTTCTTGTATGTTTTATGTCAAATGTTGTATCATTTGCTAATTTGCTAACAAATTATTGTTTGTTTTGTTTCACAAAAGTTTTTCCATTAATGTAAAATTGATAATAGAAGGAATTTTCATTTTTTTTTCTTTTAAATAACCTACAAGAAAGTAAGAATCCAAAGTGAAGAATGCAAGATCCATTTTATTTGTATGACGTCATAGTTATGAACTTTCTTACAAACTTCTATGCATGAGCATTTTCAGTGTGAATTTTTTTAGCTAGAAGAAAATTCATAATTCATTTCTATTTTCTAAGTCTGTCTTGGTAATGTGATGTTTAATTAATTTAAAAGAATTTCTTATTTTTATTTTTCAAGATAGTGTTTACATTGATCAAATGGAGAATTTAAAAAATTAAAGAAATAAAAATATGAACATTGTTTTTTCTTGAGGAAAATAGCATTAACGTTCTTCCATAAATTTATATTTAATTACATCAATTTCAAGTGTTTATCCTTTTTATTTTTAACCTTTCTGAGATCTAATTTGTTCTGAAATCTTAAACTAATAACCTTCATTTAATGTAATACTATTGCAATTATTTTAAATTAATTAACATTAAATATATATTTTTGATTTCTTAATAATTGTAAGAAACACATTTGCAAATTTATTCTAATGTCACTTTTTTTATACAATAACTAAAATTGTGAATCATAAAATTAAAATGATAAAATATTTAGAATTTTAAAAATAACGATTGTCATTAACTATTTTTAGATCGTAATTACGTAATGTAACATAAAAGTGTCATTTTACCGAAAAGAAACGTACTATGTTTAAAAATAGCATTTTTATTGGTTTTGTTTTATGCAATGATAGCTCTAAATAAAGAGATGTTTCTCCCACGCAATATTAACCTGAAGGCAGTAAAATGGTCATATTAAAACAATTCGGAATTGTATTATGAATTTTTCTCTATCATTGACATAGTTCAATATTTCCTCGTTGCAGAGATAGAGATCGGTTAGTTAAAAATGCCTCTTGCACTACGGAGAAGCCATAAAGATCAGAAGTGATTACATCTTTCAAGTAAGCAGCAGTTACTGCTCTCTTCTTGCCTGGGAAGGATTGCTTCTAAATTGTAGACCTTAGGCAGCTTATCAGCAAACAGCCCTAACCCTTCTGGAAACCTCTCATTAACTGTTGCCCAAGATCTCGTCCCCTTGTCATCTAAGTTCGCAATGCTTGCTTTGTTTATCGCGTACATCACCAGACTTTCTCTGAACGATAGAATACGAGGAAGGCAATTGCTGTGTTCGGACCACAAAACTGTATTTCACACAAATTATTACTTTGTCTTGTCTTTGAATTCAAGATTAGGCTTATGTAGTCACTACGACGCTATGGCGAAATCCGATACGGGGTTTAAAAATTCCTTGACCGAACAACTTTATTTACTCAAACAAACAAAAATACATATTTAAAAACTGCAAAAAAACTAAATTAAGAAATATAAATTCCGAAAAAAAAAAAAAAAAAAAAAAATATATATTCAAAAAAAAAAAAAAAGAAAAAAAACTCGGCTTGCCATTTTTAGTACACTCCAAAATACAAAAATAAAAAACAAACAAAAAAACCGGAAAATAATGGTTTGATAAAAAAAGTAAATAAATCTGAAAGTGAACATAAATAAACAAAGCTTCTCGCACACCGAGCTACCATGTCGAGAATCTGAGACAGCTGTTTCAGCCTTATTAGGCTTCTTCAGCCAGAGTTACCCTTAGTCAGGGTGCGAGAACCTTTCTTAATTTATGTGCACTTTCAAATTTATTTATTTATTTATCAAAACTTTTATGGGGGAAAATAATGGTGTTTCTCTTTGTACACAGACAGTTGCCAAGACATCACAGGGTTTACGGTTAGGCATAACGCACGAATAGTGTTACTTGGATGTTGTGTGATCGAATGAGTGAAAGGAATAGAAACTTCGCATTCCATTAAACTTATAAATGAATCCTCGCGCATTTAAGTAAACTTATTTAATAACAACCTTTCTAAATAAATTTACTTTAAGTCTGCAGTTTTTAAAATAATTTGTTACAGCCTCCCACAACTTTAAACTGTCTTCGGACCTTAAGCTCTATAGGGGGAATTTGTTTAGACTGAATTGACAGCTGATTCAAGATATTCTAATTTAATCTTAGAATTTCAGCTTTGTAGTGTAAGTAATTGTTGAATCCTACGATTAGCGTAATTTGTAGTAAAATCAAGAAAAGCTTTTTTGGTCACCTAAATTATTATAAGGAAGACAAACGGACGGATGGACAATAACATTTGGACTTCAGATTTTATACTGAGCTTTTTATATTTGCACGGTGTGAGTTATAGAATTGGTCTAAAATTTAGAACATCTCTTATTTTGAATTGTAATGAAAAATAATGTAATCAAAAATCCAGAATAAAAATGATTAAAGATGATATTGTAGACAGTTTTTAAATAATGAAATGCCACAAAGTTAAATTTAAATGTTATTTGTCTAATTAAATAAACAATCCTTAAGTTCCTAATAATAAACATACAGCTTATACAATCTCTAAAAGTTTTTAATTCAATAGAAATTAACAAATTTAAAATATAAAAATTTGTTACATGTGACACTTTAGTAGCGAAAAGTCATTCTTTATAATATATAAAATCTATAATTAATGGTACTCAACGTTTGTCGAGTTACAGGTACGTACAAAACTTGGATATTTGATTTCCCTGCGTGTTTGAGGTTTAATTATCGCAATTTAAGTTTTATATATCCTACAATATAAAATATAATCTTAAAAAAAAGGTTATCTGTGGCTGTAACTCTAACGACTGGCGTTCATTCTTAAGTTCTGAAAATGTGTGTATTTGTACTTAACTATGGAATGTTTTGTCACCTGTACGCTTTAATTTTTCGACATAGAAAAAGAGTCAAACAGAATAGATCGTTCATTATATTTAACTAAGTATGCTATACGGTTCAAATGTTATTAAGGGAAACAAATACATAAACACACAGACAGACTAAGTGATTTCCTAAGATTCATTTCTATGAAAATAGACTTTACAAAAATTGCTTAACATTAAATTTATAAAGGAAACAAAAGATAGCGACTTCATAACATCTCCATATTCAAAAAACATCTGTCAAGGACTTTTAAAGGAAAATAACATTTTAACGAGAGTTCAGAGTTTACGTAAAGATGGTGGAAAAGATCAAAATAATTCTATTATTTATTATTTATTTAATTTTTTAAGTTTAAAGAAGCATTGGACGATAGATAGTTCGTGTTTGAAACAAAAAATAAGTTTTTAACAAACAAATAACGATGACATCGCGAAATACGATACAGGATTTAAAAGTTCTTTAAGGGAACAACTTTATTTAATCAACGCCAAAAAAAATATTTGAAACCAGCAAAACCTAAATGGAGAATTACATAGTCTAGAAAATATAAACAGACAAGAAAAACAGCTGCCTTACCAATTTCAGAATCCAAGAAAATACAAAAATAAAACAAACCAACAAACAAATCGGAATTGTGTTCTGTACCAGGAGGTCATTTTGTATACAACTTGGTCTCACCCATTGTTATTATTATTAAATACCTTCGATTTCTTATTTTTTATGCGCTAAAAAAATTCATAGAGGCCGCGTGTAGCGTGCACATGAATTTTCTCGCCATTTGTTCTTTCGGCGAGTTTTTATCGTTTGTTTTAACTTCTGTGGGTTCCACATTTGTTCCGACGTTTTCTCATACAGGTCCGTGTACTGAGACCTGGTTCTGTACTGACGATTGCTCCTGGCTAATGATCGCAATGTTAGCGTGAAACAACTGTACCAGGAGGTTATTTTATATACAACTTGGTCTCAACCATTGTCATTATAATTGTTTCCTCTTTATACAGAGACAGTTACCAAATCAATGTTGCATTTGGCTTAAGGCTAAAGAGCGAATAGAGTCACTTGGATGAAACGAATGAATTAAAAGAATTAGGAACTATCGAATTCTTTTAAACTTATAAATGAAGTCTCGCCTGTTGAAGTAAACTTATTTATTAAGACCCCATCTAAATAAACTTATTATACGTAAGCGTATTTTAAAATAAATTGCTTGCAGTCATACACAACATGAAACTGTCCTATCGGAGAGACCTCTACTAAAATGAATTAACAGCTGATTCAAGATATTCTTCATTTATTCTTAGAATTTCCTAGTTTAACCCTTAACTGTAGTCGTGGGTCCAGTGGACCCACATTCAATTTTCAAACGCGTATAGGAATATCCCCTGGGGTCGTAGCTCCCCCTGCTCCTAGGTAGCTTTCGACAGTCGTCCTAAGCGCATGTAGCGGGGAGGACATGTTTCGTTCGCTGTTCCAAATGTTAATAACGGTATAGCCATAGGTCCCATGGACCCAGAACTATAGATACGTAATTTTTTTTTAAGAACCAGAAAATGAAAATAACCTAAAATCAGAAATAAATAAATGAAAGAGATGCTCATTCTGCCCACGCGGCAAAAGAGCAAAGACTGTACATTTGTGTGCTAAGTGTAAGCTACCTATATTGTTCAAAACACGTATGCAATTCCTATTGGTAATTTTCGCTCGTTTGGACCAGTGTCAGTTTTTTTTTATAAATAAATATATATTTTTTTGTTTTATGCTGTTAAAAGACGTACTTTTAAGTTGAAGAAAAAACAATACTTTAATTTTTTTAGACCGATTTAATATTTTTTTCTTTTTGTTTTTGTTCACATGTTTTCAGATTTATTGAATTACGACTGATATATGTAAGAGCAAATTAAAAATAAAAATCTATATTTCCTTAGATGATTAAGTTAATTATTACGTTTATAAATGTATAAATAGTAATTAAAACGAAAATACTTTTAAAATATACAATACTTTTGTTTTTATTACTAATTTAAAAATCTACGGGTCCAATGGACCCACGACTATAG
The DNA here is from genome assembly GCA_023159025.1 of Thereuonema tuberculata. Lineage (NCBI taxonomy): Eukaryota > Metazoa > Arthropoda > Chilopoda > Scutigeromorpha > Scutigeridae > Thereuonema > Thereuonema tuberculata. Next base: position 269,170 of record JAFIDM010000179.1, read on the forward strand.
AAGCGTTAGTAATTTTCATGACTACAGTTAAGGGCTAAGTATTTTGTGAATGATCACATTAGTTTTTCTGTTGTAGGTTGCTTATGTTTAGCGTAATTTGTAGTAAAATAAAGAGAAGCAGTTTTTTTGTAATCCAGAGGATTATAAGGGGGGACGAACGGACGGACCGACTGTAACATTTAGAATTCAGATTTGCAACAGAGCTTTTTATATTTAATTATGAAGAGAGTTATATGTTCGTCTAAAATTTGTAATATCTCTTATTTTGAATTGGAAAGAAAAAGAAAGTAATTAAAAATACAGAAATAAAACAATCACGATCATCTTATGGATTGTTTTAAAATAATGAAAAGCCTAAAAAGTTAAATTTTATCTTGTTTTGTCTAAATAAAATAAACGATTCTTAAGTTTATAATAATAACTAGTTGTGACCCGTGAAACATTCACAGAAATAAAACAAATTCCACATTTTTGAAAACTACAAGATTGCTTATTTTTATTATAAGCTTATTTTTTAAAAGCCCTAACTTCCGCAACAGCCCACATATAATTTGAATGACTAAGCCAAATTTTGTTAAAATAAAATAAAATAAAAAATTGATTTACCAGTTTCAACAATAATAATAACAATAACGAATGTCCAACAGCCAACACCAATAATCCTGTCTGGGCAACAATGACGGCACGTGTTTCGTCATTGTCCCCTACTTTGTTGAGCCGAAATTATGTAAAAAATCGAGGTTTTACAAACTCTCTGATAAATTTTGAGGCATGAACTTCATGCATTTCATTGTAAACTTCATTTCTGTGGGAAGGAAAATCTCAATACGCTGATAATAATTGTGTAATGGCGCTCCGTATCAGTGAAGTGGGACGAATATTAGAGACGCCATGTTTAAACATGGGCGTGACGTCATGCCTGATGTGTTCCAACGCTGCACTGTGATTGGCTATTTCAAATTACAAATTTAAAAATTTACAAATAAGATCCCTACAACTTTCGCCTATTAATAGGATGATTATAAAACTTGCAATCTCAAACTTTTTAAATAAAATGTATTATTTTAACCGAAATTTACTCTTTTAAAATATAAATAAGTCTTTGTAAGCGGCAAATCATTTTATATCATATATAAAATTATAATTATGGGTTCTCAACGTTTATCCCTAGAGGTACCTTCAAAATTAGGATATTTGATTTCACTGCTAGTTTTGGGTTTAAATATCGCAATTTAAATTTTGTATTTCCAATAATATAAAATGTAATCTTTAAAAAAAGATATTTACAGAACTTAAAGCCTAATTATGTTCATAGGCTATCCTGATTTATGAAAAAGATTGAAACGAGAAGTCTGTTTTCGTTGCTGTAGTACTGAATAAAAACAGTAAAAACTTCCTATTTTCTGTAAAATTAATTACCGTATTTACTCGCATAATTTCCCCCATCGCGTATTTTCCCCGCCCCAGTTTTTGTGGATTACAAAATTCAATTTTTATTTTTATCGCATAATTTCCCCACCTCTACTTCAACGCGTTTCCAACATGACCTTGACTGGCGGTCAACTCACGACGACGCGACAATGTACCGTTACTATCGCATTTCTCTATTCCACGCTACTTTAGGGGAAGATTCCACCCCCACCCCGGTCAGTACAAGAGCAGACTCCTTCTGAATCAGTACAACAATTTCGAGTGTTTTGTGAAAACGTGAAGTTCGCGAATAAAGTTAAGTTCTCTATTAGCAGGCAGCTGATGCTGACGTCATGCAGTGAGCAGCTATAAAGATGGCGGGCTGCGCTGCGTGAGTTACGAAATTACGTCACAGTTGCACACACACTTCCGTGCATGCCTATTGCTTAACTGTACTTTGAAGAAAAAACAAATGTTGATATATGATTTCTTATATTTTAAATGTTGCGTATTAATAAAATTGTTGTAAATTACATTTCTTGCTTTAAAAATCAATATTTAACATGGTTTTCCTTTCACTTTCACCATATTTTTTTTCCTCAAATTGAAAAACATCGCGTAATTTCCTCACCCACCCCATTTTTTGTCAAAATATTGATGAAAAAAAGGGGAAATTATGCGAGTAAATACGGTAATTAATTCTGATTTATTTATTTAAGTGATTTTAAATTGGCATAATTTGAATTATGTAAAAACATGCAGGGAAATAATACACATCATTTTTAATGATCAAGATGAAAATAAAAGGTTTAAATTGGAATCATGTTTGATTAATAGTTGTATATGTTTCAATAGGGATAATCCCTTAAGGTTAATGATGTGTCACTTAATATTTTCAAAAAATCTTTGATAAAGAATAATAAATTTAAAGATTTTTTTAGTTTTCAATTAAACAAAGAGATTGAAATAATGATGCAATATCCCATGTTTATTCATCGTATTTATTAGTAATACTCATTGTTATTGTTTATTTGATGTCATATTTTATGTTTATTGAGATTATTTTATTACATTTTTCATTTGTGTTTGTAAGGAAAAGAGAAGGTTTTCTCTTCCTTTCCTTATGTTGTATTATTTATTTATTATATCCTGAAGAAGTCCTTTAAATAGGAAGAAATATAGATATCGTTGAAGTAAAGAGAAGTACAGAGGAGTTATCTTCATTTTGTATGCAGGGATTATTTGAAAAGATTTAATTAATATATAAGAAATCCTCACTTCGGTTATAAACTTTTCTAGGGGATGTTTTGTCGCCTTTATGCTATAATTTCTATACATAGAAAAAATTTAAACACTAGAATAGATCGTATATTTTATTTAATGAAGTATTCTAATTTCAAGAGGATCCATCCGGCGCACAGTGGGGTATTTGCATCAAAAAACCGGTCAAAAGTCGATTTTGCCAAAATGATCCTAGCCAAAAAAGAATCTCTGCCTGAGTTACTTTAATAGTTGGGGGATAATGGGACGACTTACTTTTGTATGTATGTATGTATGTATGTTTAGAGGGATATGCTTTAAAACGCACTTCCTGTTCAGACAGGATACCCTAAGGATTTATTAGAGTTTCTCTCTTAATCCAAGCAAGTTTTAAGAAATTTGTAATTTTATTCAGATCTAATTTTCCCTTGAATCCTAATATGTGATCCAGTAATTCATCCTCCTCCCAGTTATTTGGGTTTATGTTAATATTTTTTAAGAGTTCGGTTCTCTCTTTTCCGAAGCATGGACATCTTAAGATGAAATGTTTTAGAGATTCCTCTTCATTTTTATCGCAATTTAAACATATTGGCCCCTTTTCAGACCATTTTTCTGTTCTTTTATTTAGCGCCAATGATCCCGTTCTGCACTGGAAAAGTAAAGAACTTCCATAGGAATTATCATAAATATCCTGATATAGGGGAGCCCTTTTATTTTTAAACCCTAATGGTAAAGTTTTGTATTTATTAATAGAATCAACGAATAGTTCTAATTCTGTACTTTTTACACATTTATTAATAAGATGGTGCCATTTTTTTTCCGATTCAATGTTTATTCTAATTTCTTCTGTTTCGTAATATTCTGCTAAATATTCTAATTCATCTACCCATTTGCTTTTTTCTGTTGTATTTTCAAACACCTTTCTAGACCATCTATTTTTATTCATGAAAGTCAACCTCCCCAGATATTTTAATTTGCTTGAAGCTTCTCTGCTAAAGAACGATGACCACCCCATTTCACTTTGAACTGCCGTAGTAGGTGTCAAATTGTTCCCTCCTATTAGTTTTCTTCCAAATGTGTTTTGGATATTTGTCAATTTTTGAAGTTCGGTTTCTGTATTAATTATAGTTTCGTTACCATATGTTAGAACAGGCACAGCCAATGATTTCCATAATATTCTACCTAGTTCTACTTTATTATAGCTTTTATTACATATGCTCCTTATCCATCCACTTAGTTTATTTGCTTTAGCTATTGTGTTGTTTGTATGTTTTTTAAAGATTTGTCCCTCATTTGTTATTAATATTCCTAGGTATTGATATTCATTGGTTTCTTTAATTTCCCGATTATTAATTTGCCAGTAGTTTTTCTCAACTACATTAAAATTTATTACTTCGCTTTTGTTGCAATTGAATTCCATTTGAAAATCTTTTGCGAAGCTTCCTGCCGTATTTAGTAGGCTCTGTAAATCCTTTTTATTATCTGAGAATAGAACAATGTCATCCGCAAACAATAAGCCTGGCAGGGTTTCATTCCCAACTGGGATACCCAAGTTGCTCTTTTCGAGTCTAAACGTTAATTCACTCATTATTATGTTGAATAGTTTTGGTGACAAAGTACACCCTTGTTTCATTCCTATTTCCGATTGTATCCAATTTGATTCCCAATTATGGAGTTTGTATTTCAACTTGCTGTCTTTATAAATATTTTGAATCAATCTGATAAATTTGCCATCAAGATTTTTCTTTTGTAATATGTTCCAGAGCCCTTCTCTACTTACCGTATCATAAGCTTTTTTAATATCCAAGAAGGCAATATAAAGCGGTTTTTTTTGAATTTTTATATTTATCTATGGTTTCAGTGAGTACAAATAAATTGTCTGAAGCTCTTCTATCTTTTCTGAATCCATTCTGTAATTCTCCTAATATGTTGTTGTTTTCCATTATTGTATCCAATCTGTTGGTTAGTATTTTGGTGAACAGTTTACAGAGATTACTAATGATCGTTATAGGTCTATAGTTTTCCAATTTTTCCAGTTCCTTTTTTTGTCCTTTATGGATTAATTTTACTTCGCTTTGTTTCCATTCCTGTGGAATGATTTCTGTTTCTATTATTTTGTTATATAATATTTTAATCCATTTGTTTAGTTTTTCTCCTCCATATTTAATGAATTCATTAGCTATTAGGTCTAGCCCAGTTGCTTTATTGTTTTTTAAATCTTTTATGTTTTGTTCTAACTCTTTTATACTTATTTTTGAGGTTATTTTACCTTTTTTAATTTTTTGAAACTTTTCCCCCCTCCGCGCCACAATGGGCATGCGCTGTCACTCCAAAGTCCATCATGTGATGACGTGCACTTTGTCAGTTTCGGCGTTTGCGGTGCAATAGCAATTTTGGGAGTGTTTTTCTTGGTTTTAAGAAACCGTCAAGTTTTTTAATATGGAAGTGCCTGAAGCAGGTATATACTGATATTTATGAACTTATTTTACTTTCATAACATTAATATTTATTCAATTATTACAGTTTGAATGTAGACGTATTAATTGTAAATTTGCAAACGAATTTTTGTGGAACTCGAAGGTATTTGTTATATTTCAGGGTGAGTCCCGATATTTCTTTTTACATAAATATAAAGAGGAAAGCTTTAACTTCATAGTACAAAAAGAATTAGGCGCGGAATAGCGCGGATGTTAATGTTAAAAAAAAATACGTACCTACTGCCATACCTATTTTTTCGAGCGCTTTTAATTCTGATTGTTTTTATGTTTAATAGGTCCATCTGGGATCAAAGTTTTGACCCAAAAACAACTTTATGATATTATGCAACAACGTAAAAATGAAGACATGAGCAAAAAATTAGAATATTTAGAAATGTTTTTGCTAAGTCGAGAGAATTATGCAGAAGAAGAAGAAAAACAGTTTAAGCACATACGAAAAACAGTTTACGTCTTACATAAAGTCAGAGTTTAAGCGCAGATGGACCGCTGCACATAAGATAGATGACATCTTTTTAAAAAACAATGAAAATTGGCTTCAAGGTGCTTTTGAAATACCCACAGCAACAGCTCGATCAGAGCGGCCAAGGAAGTTATTCGATGATTTAAGCGATCGAAGTAAAAGACGGAAGACCGAAGAACTCCGCAATACTGTTGAGACAGAGCAATTGACGCTTGCTACTCATGTGAAGTTGCGAGCTGAAGGCAAAACAGATGCATCCAAAGTATTAAAAGAAATTATTGTATCTCCTATGAGAGCGACGAGATATAGGAAGGCCTACAAGCGTGTACATCAAGAAAGACCACGATTGACGCCGTTACAAGCACTAACAATGTTCGTTGAAGCTGGGCTTTTGAGAAAACAAAATGAAATTATTAGAAACACAGACCAAAAATTATACCCATGCTACTCAATTTTACAACAGGCTAAAAAAGACTGCTATCCAGTTCTTGCATCATACAGAGTGATAGCCACATGTGCTGAAATAAATTTACAGAATTTATTGGACCAAACAGCAAAAAGATTATTAACATATTTGCAAGAAGTAGTGCAAACTCTACTTCTAACTGATTAATCCACTGATTTTAACTAGCAAGTGGGGATGTGATGGATCACAGCAAACTCATTTTAAACAAAAATTTGAAAGTAAGTCCGATTCCGATGCAAACATTTTCCAAAGTTCGTTTGTACCTTTACAAATAACTTGTGGCACGAACAATAAAAATATTATTTGGCATAATCGAACACCCTCCTCGCCGCGATATTGTCGGCCTATAAGAATAAGATTTGTTAAAGAAAGTGCAGACATCACTAATGAAGAAATTCATTATATACATAATAAAATAAATGCATTAAAAGCAACAAACGTCACAGTAGCAGGCAAGAACTTCTCCGTACAACATACAATGGTTCTGTCAATGATCGATGCCAAGGTGTGCAATGCTGCCACCCAAACTACATCAACAATGAAGTGTTATATCTGCGGAGCCACATCTAAAGATTTCAATAACTTATCAAAGGTGAAAGAAATTAAGCAAGACACATTGAGATTTGGCTAGTTAATATTGCATGCCAGAATACGATTTTTTGAGAGCTTGCTCCATTTGTCCTATAAATTGACAGTTAAAAAATGGCAATTAAGAGCAAAAAATGACAAAAATGTTGTAAAACATAAAAAAAATAGTATTCAAGAAGAGTTCAGAAGACAAATGGGACTAATCGTAGATGTTCCTAAGCCTGGATTCGGCAACTCCAATGATGGGAACACTAGCAGAAGGTTTTTCGCCGATCCAAAAATGTCAGCCCAAATAACAGGTGTCGATTTCAATCTAATTTACCGTTTAAAAGTGATTCTGGAAGTTTTGTCAAGTGGCCACAAAATAGACACCGAAAAATTTGCATCTTATGCGATGGATACTTCTAAACTGTACATTCAGCTGTATCCATGGTATCGAATGACATCTACAATGCACAAAATTCTCATACATGGTTCCATAGTTATAAAGAATGCTTTGTTGCCAATAGGACAGCTATCAGAAGAAGCAGCTGAAGCCCGGAACAAACACTTCCGTGTTTACCGCCAAAGTTTCGCAAGGAAATATTCCAGAGAAGCATGCAACTTAGACGTAATGAATCGACTGCTTCTCTGTTCAGATCCACTTTTAACAAGCATGAGGCCTATGTCTAGAAAAAATACGAAACCGTTTCTGAAGGAAACTATACAAATGCTAGTGCCATCTGAACCTAACATATCTGTAGAGGAAAAAGCTGACACTCTGTCCTCAGATGAAGCAGACATATCTTCAGACGAAGCTTCATGGTTCTCATTTTCTGATTAAAATTAAAAATTGTATTTTTTTTTTCAGTGTCAAAATAGCCTTAGAAATCGTTCAATTTGTTTGTTAGCTCACTTTAAGTAGATTAAGTGCAAACAATAATTTTCACCGGTTTTTTGGTACAAATACCCCACTGTGCGGCGGTTCAAAAGTTATTAAAAGAATCAGATACACAAACACACAGACAGACTAAATAATTTCATAAGCTTCGTTTCAAGGAAAATAGAATATTACAAAAATTGTTTAAAATTAAATATAAAGGAAATAAAAGCATATCGACTTCATAACATCTGCAGGATGAAAATACATCTGTCAGATACCAAAAAAAAAACAACAACTTTTAAACGATAGTTGTGTAATCAGACTTTTTCTTTGGATTATTATCATAACTTTTAAAGCATCTATGAATTGAATAAATGAGTTGAAAAAGGTACATATTACAAAAATATGACAAACTAAACCATTTTCTTCTTTGCACGTATATACACCCATTGAACAAAAAAAGGAACAAATTACTCAATTTTAAGTCTGCTTACCAGAGCTATGTAAAAGAGAGTGAGTTGAAGAAGGGACATATTTCAGGAAAATATTACACTGTTTTCAACTCAAAGCCGCGCTAGTACCAGTGGCGCACGCTGTAGCGCTAGTGCTCAATCACTTGTTGTAATGTAACAGACGAGCTCTTCAAGGTTATGTTTGATTTGTAAAGTGAAACTATATTGTGCTTATTGTCAGTTATGTTGGATTAGTGAAGTTTAATAGATTGATTGGTTTATTAACAATTTCAGAATAAGATAGTGACAGTGGTGAACCAAGACTTAAAAAGGGGAGAGTGAATAAAGTAGTACATATACGGGAGAAGGAAAAGTTAGCAAGAGATTGAGGTGAGGAGTTTGTAACTTCAACAGGGGTGCTTGTCCTAGCCAAAACTACCGGACCAAACTAAGTGTAGGCGAAAATGCATGGATAGTTTTTGTAATGAGGAAAAGGAGAATATTGCCTTTGTGAACTCCTATACAATGGCAGGCATAAGAATGAGTAGAACACTTTTTTAATGAGCCTGATTGCGAGGTTTGATGTTGCGAGGCCATCGATTGAAAACTCAAAACACCATGAGTCCTTTGTCAAATACTTTGCCGTGAAAGTGACAAGCAGGGTTGAAATATGCCGCAATGCTTACATCAGCCTTCACGCAGTTTTGCATAAAGTTTTCATTAGTTATATTTTTGCCTCTGGAAAATCTCCCATTGACATGAGAGGTAAATACGTGGTAATGCTATTCCAGCCCCAATCCTGGTTAAAATAATGTGTCTCACTTTTGGAGTTCAAGAAATGGTGGCCACAATATTTTGTGAAACAACCAAAAAGAGTAGAAAATAGGTTAATTACTTTCAAAATAAGCACCTACAGACACTTCATCTGCAAAAGTGAAGGTAAAGGGTTCGTTGAAACATCATCTTACATTGAAAGTAGATTTTACGGGATTGTCAAACTAAAAAAAAAACAACCAACACTGTTGTACTTCTTGAGACCAAAGCTACCTAATCGGATAAGTCCCCATGAAGAAAGAGAAACTGAAAGACCTTCAAAAGGTGATCCATTACATCCCCGATGAGCATCACCCCTTCTTTCAAGAAAAACTCTCTTGGCCAACCAAACCTACTACAGATGCCAAAGAAGATAACAATGATGACTATTGTGTCTAAGTGTGACATGGCGTGATGAAATCTTACATTATGTATATTTGATTTATACCCAAAACAAAAGATTTAATATACAGGGTGGACCAATTAAATTCTTACAGCTAAATATTTCCGAAACGGTACGTGATAGAAAACAAATGTTTCAAGCAACTCCATTTATTTTCGAGGGGGACAGTTGATGGTGTTAGTTTTAATTGGAACAGTTCATTGCTGACGCGGGGGTGGACGGTAACTTCACAATTTTCAATGGAAAGGGTGGTGAAGTAATATATCATTGGAAAGCCTATAAAAATTCATGTTGAATGGCAATTTGGTTTTTGAAATTCCGACAAGTAGATCATGAGATATAGCTAATTGAAAGTCCAGAATGTTGTAATGAAAGACGTAATTGACAAATGGTGGACTCGTGGAATCAGACGAATATTACTACCTTCTCTGCAACAATAGCACTATTCCGCGTGCTGGAATGAAAAGTGCATCCGCATTGTTGCGTCGTGCAGTGGCAGTGACAGAACAGTCCTTGCAATCGATGTGTTAACAACATGGAACGTCATACTGTGGACGAGAAAATTGAAATGATCTTCCTGTACGGGGAAGCGAGACGCAATTTACAACAGGCAAGGAATCTGTACGCCGAAAAGTTTCCCAACAGAAGAACCCCTTCCAAGATGTCGTTTTCTCGAATTATAAAGCAGTTTTCCGAAGACGGTAGTGTACAGCCAAAGAAACATGCTCGCAAAAGAACAGCCACTACCGAAGATCACGAAATTGTGGTGTTAGCTGCAGTGAATAACGATCCCCATGTGAGTAGTCGAACATTGGCTCACGATGCGGGGATGTCAAAAAGTAGTATTTTACGAATATTGAAACGATATCACTTTCACTCATATCATATCTCATTACATCAAGCACTACATGGGAATGATTTCATGCACAGGATGACATTCTGTCGATGGGCTCAGGACAAACTGCAACATAATAACAACTTTTTCCTGACTGCACTATTTTCAGATGAATCGTCTTTCTCCAATTACGGCGAAATCAATCGACATAACATGCATTATTGGGCTGTCGAAAATCCGCATTGGTTGCGGGAAGTGGAGCATCAACGCCGTTGGTCTGGGGACGTATGGTGTGGCATTTTGGCTGATAGGATAATTGGACCTTATTTTTTTGATGACCATTTAACAGGACGAATGTACACACAGTTTTTGGTTGAGGAGTTACCCTTACTATTGGAAGACGTGCCATTACAGGAACGACGGACAATGTGGTTTCAGCATGATGGCTGCCCTGCGCATTATGCCCGTACGACTCGTGAAGTGTTGAATCAACAGTATCATGGCCGTTGGATAGGGCGTGGAGGCCCAATACATTGACCTGCGCGATCTCCAGACCTTACATTGGCAGATATTTTTTTGTGGGGTTAGCTCAAACAGAAAGTTTATATTGATAAACCAACGACTCCAGACAATATGAAGGAGCGGATATGCAATGCCTGTGCAAATATTGATAGCACTATGCTTTTACGTACTCAGCAATCGTTTCTGCCAAGGCTTGCAAAGTGCATTGAAGTAGACGGACATCACTTTGAGCATTTATTACGATAACCTTCATGTGGTTTTTGGATGTTTGAAGATAAATGTAGTTTGCAGACGTATGATTACTGATTGTCGTCCTCTGTATTACTGTTGTTACTGTTCAAACCTCTCTGCAAGGCTACAATAAAGTACATAGTTGTTGATATGACAGTTGTTTATTTCGTTGCAAAGTACATCACCAACCACTGACACTGCCAATGTTTCATTTATGATAGGTGACATGACCGTTCCATCATCCTGTGTCACGTTACCTCCCTGTCCCCACCAGTAACAGACACACCACAATCACTGTGTTGTCCCATTTTACGTGTAATACCTGTTGCTGGACACCTGTTCATCGAACACTGCCCCTACAGACATGTACAGTATGTCACCACAGCAACATACATGGTCCACCATCCATGGATAATTACGAGTATCGTTACATTACAACCGACGTCACGTCGCCCTATCCACCATTCTGGAATTTCAATTGACAATATCTCATGTTCTATTTGTCGGAATTTCAAACACCAAATTGCCATTCAACATGAATTTTTATAGGCTTTCCAATGAGATATTACTTCACCACCCTTTCCATTGAAAATTGTGAAGTTACCGTCCACCCCCGCGTCAGCAATGAACTGTTCCAATTAAAACTAACACCATCAACTGTCCCCCTCGAAAATAAATGGGGTTGCTTGAAACATTTGTTTTCTATCACGTACCGTTTCGGAAATATTTAGCTGTAACAATTTAATTGGTCCATCCTGTATAAGACATTCTCACTTCGCTAATCAACTTTTCTAGTGGATGTTTTGTTGTAGGTTTGAATTGAGAAAAACTTACCTGAACAATTTTCTAACGTATTTCAAACCTGAGACAATTCCAAGAGAAGTCAAAAACAATAATCATGAATAATCTGAGGGAAATAATAAACAAAAGAACAATGCAACAATCACGTTCAAATAAAGAAGAGATACACATGATGCCAAGTAGTAACGATTGTTTTGAACAGTGAACTCGAGACATATTGTTGCGATGAATGAATTCTGAGGTTGGAAGAAAAAGATGGAGTTGTTTTCCGAGGTGTAAAACAAATATGTATTCCAACGTTGTTTCATCGAAGATAATAGGAATTATCTTGAGCCAATGTTCCTAGTCCCTGCTATAAGAAATGCATAACCGAGATTGACGTGCATTAAACTGCAGAATTAAAGTTTACTTTGGTGAGAAGGATTTAGGAAATAATCCAGATCACTATGCAACGTTCTAAAGGGTTCGAAAGCCGAAGAATGCAACGAAGAGGAACCGAATTATCCACTCAAGTAATGGGATATTCAAGAGATTAGATCGAAGATGATTCAACACCAAGTTTTGTAAGTATGTCTTTGATTCTCCTTAACACGGACGGTCCAAAGACACGAATACATTGACCATCGACTTTCATTCAAGTACAACAGTTTAGCTAAGACAAGTAACGAGTATAAAGTTAAAGAGTCAAGAGTTCAAAGTAACTATACTTAAAGATTTCACAAAGAGACTTTTGTAATCTAATCTTGAAGCGAGGTTATTCAAGGGTATAACTGAATAGTTAAGAAGAATATGCTTTACAAGCAGTAATTTCATATGAGTGAACTAGGACAACAAAATATTTGTAACAGACTTTTTAAGAGAATATATAATCAGTTGTTTAAAAATCTGTCTTACTCGTTTTTTTCTCACAACTTAGTTTTCACACCAAAGTTTTTATAGCGTGTAGTTACAAGTAATCTTCTGCTGGAGCAAGGGTTTATATTATAACAGCTCCCCGTAGGTTTAACATCCTACACATTTGTCATCTTCAAGCTATAGTTTCTATACATAGAAAAAATATCAAATACTAAAATAGATCATATATTTTACTTAATGAAGTATTCTAATTTCAAGAGGATCCATCTGTCGGTTCAAACATTATTAAGAGAACCAGATACACAAACACACAGACAGATTAAGTGATTCCATAAGCTTCATTTCTAGGAAAATAGACTATTACAAAAATTGCTCAACATTTTAAAGGAAATAAAAGCATATTGACTTAATAACATCTGCAGATGAAAATATATCTGTCAGATACAACTGAACGATAGTTTTGTAATCAGACGTTTGGTTTGTATCGTTTTCAAACGATCTACGAATTGTCCTGAATGTACTAATTTTTTTTTCTCCCTAAGTAGATAAGCCGTTTTATGCCAGTTTATGACTTTAAAAAAAAAAGAAAGAAAAGAAAGCTTCATAAAGAAAAAAATATAAGAATCATAATGAATAAGAATATTCGGAAGTTGCCAACTACACTTCGTTTTTTGGTTGGCTGATATGTATAAGATTTAGACCCAAAACAAACGAATTAATATACGGTAAACTCCGATTATTGGCGGGCGGCTAATCCGCTTTGCGGATTATCCGCGAACCTTCTCCTGTTTCCTTTTTTTTTATTGTGCAATAAATTACTGAATTAAAAAAAATTAAATCTAGAATAAGGTAAACAATAAAAGAGGCTAACAAAGTAAGTGAAGACAATTATAGACAAACAATTTAAAGAACGACCTTGAGTGCGGAGCCTAGGCCGGCAGGTTACAGTAAATTACGAAAGAGCCTTGCCGTAATAATAAAATTTTAAAAATAAATAAATAACTTAAAATAAAATAATTGTTTATAATGTATATACTATAACTGTATGTATTGCCATTTTACTGTAAATAAAACATGTTAAACGCATTTTTGATTTTCGTCCTTTTTCGTTCTATTTCGGATTATCCGCGGAATTCGCTTACCACCCAATTCCGCGGATAATCGGGATTTTACTGCATAAGAAATCCTCACTTCGCTAATCAACTTTTCTAGTGGATGTTTTGTCATCTTCAAGCTATAGTTTCCATACATAGAAAAAATTTCAAATACTAGAATAGATCGTATATTTTACTTAACGAAGTATTCTAATTTCAAGAGGTTCCATCCGTCGCTTCAAAGAGAATCAGATACACAAACACACAGACAGACTAAGTGATTTCATAAGCGTCATTTCAAGGAAAATAGAATTTTTCAAAAATTGTTTAAAATTAAATATAAAGGGAATTAAAGTGACGATAGTGACGATAGTTGTATAAACAGACTTTGCGTTTGCGTAGTATTCATAACTTTTACAACATTTATGATTTATCCTGAATGTAGGCCTACTATTTTATTTATTTTTTTTGCCTCTCTAAGCATAAACGCTGCTTTAAATTATTTTTACGACTTTAAAAAAAAAAAAGAAAGAAAGAAAAGAATATAAACAAAAAAAACATAAGAATGATAATGAATAATAATTTTCGGAAGTTGGCATGGGAAACATACTTGGTTTTTTTGGTTGGCTGATATGTATTTTTTTATTTTATTTTCTTGAGATCTGAAGCTCTTGCTATTTTCGTATTTTTCTTGGTATTTTATACGAAGAATCAAGTTATTGAAGAATCAGCACTCCAACTACTGCAACTATGCGATTCTTTTACCGGTATGTTGATGACATCTTAGCTTACGCCGACCATTCTATCATTTCAGGAGTTCATGAGATATTCAATTAGATGCATCCAAATATTAAATTTAAGATTGAGATGGAAAAGGAGCAAGGGATTCCATTCCTTGATGTTTATATCCAAGAAAAAGATATCATCTTCCCTACGTCTGTATACAGAAAACCCACAAACAGCGGCATTCTGCTTAATTATAATTCACATGTACCGCTTTCGTTTAAAATTAACTTAATTAGTCTATTTATCAACAGGGCCTTCCGTCTTAGTCGTACATTACAAGCTTTTGAGTGTGAATTGGTTACTCTTGAAGTATTGTTCCGCAATAATGGTTATCCCCAACATTTCATAGACAGGCATACTAAGCGAACTCTGCAACGAATTTACAATAACGTCACTGCCGTTTCTGCCAATGTACAGCAAAAAACTTTCGTTTCGATTGACTATCATTCTGCAATATTTCCAAAACTATATCAATTATGTGCTCCTTATAACATTGTGATTACATCACCAGCTAATGCAACCGTGGAATGTCTTCTTCGTGCAAAAAATACAGACACCAGTGTTGATAAGAAAGGTTTAATATATGCTCTCCCTTGCCTGGATCACAACTGCCGTTATATAGGACAGACTAAACGCACTGTTAAAGAGCGCATTCTTGAACATGACAGGGCGGTTAAAAACAGAAACACTGATTATTTGATATTCATTCATATGATTTCTCATAATCATACTTTAAACTACGAACAAACAGAGATAATCGCATATTGCCAGCAACCATTTAAACGGCTATGTATTGAATTGTATTTTATTCTCACATTACGAGGTGCTTATTCTTTATCAGTTCCGGCAATTGCGGAATATGGGTGCCAAAATAGAAAAAAGAAAAAGAAGAAAAAAGGACCAAATTCTTAAATTAAGAGTTATTTAACTCTATCCTCTATCCTTATCCTAACTCTCTAACTCTCTATTACTCTTACTCTAACTCTCTATTTATTTTTATTTTTCAACATTGTATTTTTCAAAATCTTTAATTTTTATCCGAATGCCATCAAGTCTTTTTAACTCTAAAATGAATTTTTAAAGCTTTCCAGATCATTACCTCTTAGTCATCCTCAAGTTCCGCCGTCCTGAAATACAAACTCCATCTTGGACATCAATTAGTAACGGCGCACTGTTAATACAACAATTTATCACCAGAGGGCCACCATCAACTCGACATACCTTTCTATGGGGACACAAGGGCAACGGCGCACACTCAGTACGACAATATACCACCAGTCGGCCACCATCACCTCGTAACACCTTTCTACCAGGGTTGCCAGGGCTTCAGAACTTTTATACAGTTTCAAAATTTGTTCAACCCTTCACTTGAGGAAGCGTCGGCTGATTGACGCGAAACCATGGTCGTGTTAATTGTTTTAATGTAACTTTATTTTAATTGTAAATAGTCTTTTAAATAAGTTATAATTTCTTTTTTTTATGTATTAAATTAATTGAGTTAGTTTTAAACAGGTGCGTCGGCTTGGACATTGTAACTTTTTAACATTCAATGCACGTTAAAAAATTATTAATTAAATCTTAATATTGTTTGGTTTAATTAAAATAAACAATCCTTACGTGTATACAGTGGAACCCAGGTAATCCGAACCCCACAAATCCGAAATTTCGGATAATCCGAACCGAATCTATGATGCAGGAAAAGTTTCAATCTCACTTGCAATGTACAGGAAGTACAGTATTTAATCATAGCACTATAGATATTATTGAAATAACAGTTTTTAAGCTAGCATTTAACGGAATGCAACATCACTACAGTATTTTAATTTACGTATCTGTATTTTAATGAACTGTTTAACAATACATTCTTTTTAATTATGTAGTGCTCACGTTTATATTTTTTTCCATTCACTTATAGTGGCTTTCCCTACATCAAATTCAATAGCTAATTTTGTAGCACTTCCTCTCTTGTCCAGTCACTTGAGAACTTCCAGTTTTTCTTTTAATGTACACCAGCTATGTTTCCATTTGCTTGTCATTTTACTTTACGATGTTACAACAACGAAACACTAGCTTTTTATTCATTTTATTTAAAATTAAAAATGATTAATATGTAACTATAACTCATCCAGATTTACTCTGTATTGTAGGCTCTTGGTAACAAAAGCCAACCGAAAAGTAGGCAACACTCCGGCGTACTGCAGATATTGCTACTGTTCACGTGTTCGGGTACTGTCTTTTCACAGTGCAAGTATTCTTCTGTCTCACCTTACGCTATGTTGCCAATTGGAAGATAATACCATAGCTCTAACTGTGTACTGTATAGGCCTACCATGTAGAGTACTACTATTTTTTTTCGTATAATCCGAACAGACCACAGCCCCAATTAGTTCGGATTACCGGGATTTCCACTAATAATAATCATAAATTTCTGCAATCTCTAAAATTTTTTTAACTTCATTTTTTTATACTGTTACAATAATTGTGTTTTTATTTTAAATGAAACTAGTCGGCTACCCGTCGCTTCGCTCCGGAAGTCTCGCGTATGTAACGGAAAACAATTTGTTATTTATTAAACAAACACACACACACAAATTACATCAAGTAAAATAAAACTAAAATTTTTTAAAATTTTTTTTTTATTTTAATTTTTGATGTATATATTCTCTCAATTCACGACTGCTTTTAGAATCAGCGTGTGAATCATATATCTGTGATATATTTTTATTTTTTATAGAGATTAGAATGTAATCCTTGTGGTCTAATGCCTAAGACGTCTAACTTCGGAGCAGAAGGTTGCATGTTGGATTCCAGTAGATAACTTGTAGAAATTATTTCTATTTTTGTAAATTACAATAATTGCACCAGACCGAAAGAGAAATAAAAGATTTTCGTAATATAGATACAATTTTCAGTCGCTTTTGAGCTACAAATAGTGAGCTTTCAGAATTCTACTTAATAGAAATAGTGCTTCTTTCTTTCTTGAGTCTCTTTTTTTTATTTCCATTGATACTTTACAGTGGTTTTTGAGTTAGAAATAGTGATTATTTTTTTTTCTGTTCTTTTTTATCCAATTCCAATTGATACTTTTCAGTGGTTTTTGAGTTACAAATAGTGAAAATTATCTATATCTATTAGCTAGGCCATCAGATTGTTCGATATAGATATTTGAAGAAGAGATTTCAGATGGACGTTAGTTGATATAGATGATAAATGAAGATCATAGCTTGTATATGAAATTCTTCGCAACAAATTGATTGTGAGTATTCTTTAGAGTGAAGATAACCAAATTCTGTTGAATTGTGACTCAAAGACCTAAAGTTGTATGTGAGTTAAGACAACGTTTTCCAATTATATGGCAACTTTATTTAGAGTTTGTCCTTGAGCTTTATTGATAAATATCGCATAAGAAGGTCTGATCGGAAATTGTTTTCTTGTGAAAGTGAATGGACGTAGATTACCGCATGGTTCCATAGACATCCTATGGATGAAAACAAAATCTCCTTTGTGAGTTCTGTTATAATTTCGGTTTCTATGAGATCATTATCGAATGAACAGCATTTAAGTTGAGTTCCATTGCAGTAGGCAAACTTGGGATTGATGTTTCGCAACAATATTATTGGAGATCCAATCTTCAATGACAAACGATGTTGAGGAATTCCGCTGAGATTCAATGCGTTCAGACACTTGGGCATATGGAGATGTTCGTGTGATGGATTATCAGAAGTGTCAATTTTATTCGCACTTGTATTGTATGCTCTGTAGTCTCTCCTTGTATTCTTAGACTTATCATTCGATTGATGTTATCGACACTCTCGTTCATCTCGTTTATCCAATTCCAATTGATACTTTTCAGTGGCTTTTAAGTTACAAATACTGATTTCTCAGTATTCTACCTAAGGACGTACTGCGTCTTTCTTTTTTGACTTTCTTTTTAATTACAATTGTTACTTTTCAGTCAAAGTCAGTTCAGTTTTGACAGATAAGTCAAAAAAGCAATATGAAGAGAGTTGAAGTTCCCATGGCCTAATGGGTAAGATGTCTGACTTCGGATCAGAAAGGTTGCAG
>JAFIDM010000179.1:304357-332309 GCA_023159025.1 Thereuonema tuberculata
TGACAGTTAAGTTGGACCACGAAGTGATTTAGTGGTCAACTCTTTCAAAAAGATGTTTTACTTGAGTTTTATTTTTCTTTAAAAAGAGTATTCTTATTTCCGCAAAGGTTCACGTATTTTATTACTATTATTCCTTTTCAACGAAAGAACTATTTAAAAAAGGTATTATTACTGACTTAAATTGAACTCCCGCGAACGGCTTTTGGTTATGGTGACTGCAGCGCCATCTGCAGACCAAAATAGTTACTATTCATCTGAACTAAATGGTAGTCCTGTGATTGTATTTTAGTTTTGATTTGACCCAAATACGGACATTGCAGATGACTAAAAGTTTCTGGAATAAATTTTCTGAAAAGGCTGTGCTAATTATAATAATACTCCACTAAAACAAGGTTACTTAAAGCCAAGAAAACGGTTTTGTAAAGTCTTATTATTTAAGGTAGTTTCTGAGTTGACTGATATACCTGCAGTTTAATTTGTTTCCTTAAGAAAATACATTGAGTTTCTTAAATAAATAAACAAAAAATAAATAAACTGTAGTTCTTTTAGTCTACTGTCACGTGAAGTTCGTTTTGTTGTCTTTATATATCTCCTCTTTGTTGGTCTCGGTATATCAATTTCATGACATAAACTTTTGTCCTTATAAAACAACCCATTTTTATAAGCAATGCTAGACTTTTCCATTGAGATTCAGAATTTTCTTAAGCGGAACAATTGTTTTTCTGCAACCAAACATTTTTAACTATACATTTTGAACGGATCAGTTTTCCATCTCGTAATAGAACAGAGCATGCCTTAATGAGGAGGGGCCCATTTCGACGCCTGCGAGAGGGACGGGGAGACCAAAATAATTGTGCCCAAATTGTAGTTGGATCCTTAAATAAGCATTGGACCAAATTAAAAAAAAAATCCGTCTATTCGTTTGACCGAGGGTTTTTTTGGCATCAGTTTTCAGAGATGAGAGGACAAAAGGAACCCTATTAAACCTGTGGAGATATGGTTAGGGGTTCAAATTTGCTTCGAGGCAATAACTTTTTTTTTTTTTTAATTTGTATTTCATTTCCTTTTTTTTTTCCCTTTTTTTTTATTTTCCTTTATTTATGATAATGAATTTTCTTTCTTTTTTTTTAATTATTTAGAAATCTTTATAACTTTATATACAAAATTTCCAAATTCTTCTTTCAACTTCTTCCTTTTCATCTTTGTTTATTAATCAAAAAGAAAAGATAATCCCGAAAATTCCGAAAAGTTTTTAAATAAACTACATGTTATGGAGATGTGGTGTTTTCTTTTTAACTTTGTTTTTTTTAATTAAATGTTCTTACAAGGGAACGTCGCGAAGTGTTACTCTGAATTTGATATTGGTTTATGGGTCACATTATAGACTTTTTATCGCTAAGTTCGAATTTGAGATTCATTTTCATCTCCGGTTAATAGTTTTCGAGATATCCGCATGGGGCGTAAAAACTTTAATTTGTTATAACTTTTTAACAAATGGAGATAAAATAAAAATTCCAACGCATTTATGTTACTTGTATACATGACTACCATGTGTATCAATATGTAATGAATCCGTCAACTAATTTCAAAATGGTGGACCCAAAAACCTAAATTTATGGCACTTTCAGTGAAAAATAGGCTCATCCAACCCTAACTCAAAAACCGATTGATAGGTGACAGCACAAGACAGGCAACAAAGGGCAGTTACAGCAATTGGATAAGCAATTATCGGGAAATTGTTTTCGAGAAATGATCAGATATGCATTTTGTAAGCCCGGTTATATTGACGATGACCCAAATGTTAGTCATTTTCAATCTCTAAAGGATATCTGCTTTTCATTTCCGCAACAACACTTGTGCTCACAGTCTACGGAAGCCAAACGTTGTAGCCAAACATTTTTGTTATGTAGTCACTGTGAGCTTCCTTTGTGCTTTTTGCATTTCTTCATAAATAAACATTTTCATTGTTAACATTTTATAAAGTTTTTGTTTTTGTTAATTTTGTTAATCAGTGTAACATATAAAATTTGCAAAATAAAATATTTAAGTAAATTCGACTGAAAAATTACTTACAATTATCTTTCCCATTGAAGGTGCCATAAATTTAGGTTTTGGGTCCACCATTTTGAAATTAGTTGACGGATTCAGTTCATATTGTCACGCATGGTAGTCATGTATGCAAGTAACATAAATGCGTTGGAATTTTTATTCTATCTCCATTTGTTAAAAAGTTATAACGAATTAAAGTTTTTACGCCCCCAAGGGGTACTCAAGGGGTAAATAGAAGGGCAAACTTTCCTGAAGGGAATGCAAGTCTCTGAAACCGCTTTAGTTGGAAACATAAAATTTTACATTGTTGTTCTTTTGTCAATATGAAAAAGATATTGTAGTAAATTCCTTTTTATTTATAATAAATAAATAAATATAATTATTATTTTAAAGTGCTTTAACCGTATTTAAATTGAGTGATGTGATTGAAATTTAAATATTGGAACGTAATTGTGACGTCAGAGATAAGTGGCATAAAAGAGGCAAGCCAACGTCTCTCTCGCTCAATCGCTCTGTCTCTTTCGTCTTTCGTATTTGAATCGCCGAATTTCGTCTATTTGCTTCAAGCGTCGTAAGTTAAAATTAACGAAGTCAGGAAGACTTCGAAGCATTAATTAGTTTGCAGTAACGTTGTCTAATGAAAGAGGTCGTACCTATCGACCCACGTGTGTGTGACGCAGAATTCGTCGAGAGCAGCGAACGTCATCACTTGGTTTGTGCAACGGGCAGCGGGAAGTTTGAACAAGTCTGGCTGAGTTTGTCAGGACGAGAATATGGATTACTCCGAGCCGCATAGAAATTGCAACGTACTCAAAATTACTGTAAGTAATGAACTTATTTAATTGTTATCCAATGAGGGAAACGGAAAGAAGATTTGAACTTGATGAGTTATCAAGAAGAGAAATTAAAGCGTTGATATCACATGTTCGCGTGAAAAGGTGGAACTGTGAAAACGGAATTAATTATTCAGCTCAAGTAGTGAATATTAGTGGAACTGAACTATTCTTAGATATATTAGGTAAATGATTTATGTTAAGGAAAATAAATCATGTATTATTATGCTAATGAGGAAATTTAGTAATAAGAAGAAGAAGCAAATAAGAGCGAAATTATAGTGAACATTACAGATTAAATCAAAGAAGATTCTAATTATCTTTGTAAAGGAATTAAAAGATAATTACGGAAATGCACATTCGATTAAATAAAATAACTGTGATGTTATTAAGCGTGATTTAGGATTACGATAACTAAGAGGAATTAGTTACGTGTAACTTTGAATAATTGATTTTCACATAAGGGTTAAACCATTAGCGTAGATTCGCACGGTGAAAAGTCATTAGAATTATAAATATTATTCATACAAGTGAATTAGGAAACGTTATCGAATTAAACACATAAGAGTGAAAAACCAAAGTGTGATACGGGAAGTGTTAATTGTGAACATTTGCGGAACTGTTTCCAGAGTCTAAGTGAACACTTGTACATATGATCTATTATCATGTAATGATTTCTACAATTGGAATCTTTACATCTTTCTAACAAATCTCTGCTATCCCAGTAAATGGAACTTTGGATTATGCTAAACTATTAATATTATTTTACAAGTTTAAAAAAAAAAAATTACTTCAATTGATTATCCACAATCAATTGGTTAATTAATTCGATTGTAATTAATTTAAGTTTAGCTATATCAATTGTGGAAGATATACTTCCTACATTATAAATTACAAAAGACCCACAGATATGTATTCGAAGAATTTTCGGATATTCGCATTCTAAGGGGTAGAGAGGTTAGGGGACAAACTTATTGAAAGAGTACTTTATGGGGTTTTCAGATTACAAAATAAGAATATAACATTACTTTGTAATCATCACGTGATTTTGTACAAACTGGGATGGTTTACAGTGTGGCTGGAAAGTTCGCGTACCCCTTAATTTGCAGTCATATTTTAAGAATGTATTTACATATTAAGTGTCCAATGCTTCTGGTATTCTCCATTATGCTGTACATACAAGTTTATATGCCGCCACGTCCTACTTTTTTAGAGCATGTCCGGTGTGATGTTTCGAAATGTATCTTCATTTGTAGCATAACGACATTCAGACACGTAGGCCTTGATGATTCCTCACAATGAGTTGTTAGGCGTCGTGAGGTCAGGACTTCGTGGTGGCCATTTCCATGGAGCTGGCTATGCTGGAGTACCACGACCAGTCCATCGTCCTCGAAAATATTCATGAAGAAACCCACGAACAGTAAGAGCGAAGTGAGTAGGTGTTCTGTCCTGATGTAGCCATACGTGATCCATGATATCCGCGTCTTCAAGCTGTGGGATTAACCACGTTTGTAATCCATCTGCATTCTAGTGTCAACCATTGAAAAACATTCAATACTAAATATTTACATTTATTACGATATAATAGCGGTACGGGAACTTCCCGGCCACGCTGTACATCAGGACAACTCTTTCATAACCCCCACGAAGGACGGATATTTTTGCTAGTCTGAGATACGTCGAGAACCATTTTTTTTCTAACAACATTATTCAACATAAGAAGTATTACGTTTAGGTGAAGGAAAACAAAAGTACAGGTAAGATCTATTAATACCAAACAAAAACAGAAAAAAATCGTCAATGATTAAACAGTTTAAATTTCCACTTCTTAATCCAGATAATAAGATTATTTATTAGAGTAATTTAATTTCAAAAAGTGTGTACAAAGATAATTGGAATACAAATTACAATAAGTAAAAACAATTTATTCGGTATCTAAAATTTCCTTTTTAAATTGTGAAAGGTTCCTTTTGGAGCCAAACGAGGTCTACAGGGAAGCTTTAGATATGCCTTTAGCTCTTCACGACTCAAAATATTAATTTTTTCATAATTTTCATAATTTTACCGTAGAATGATAAGATATGACTTGATATACATTTGAAAATTTATGATTTATAACAATTACAATTATCTTAAAAAACATAAATTACATCACAATGAACTTCTGCAAATGTTCAAAAGTGCCCCATATACCTTTGAACAGCTATTGGACACTGTCCAGGTCGTATGTTGTCTAGTGTCGAGGCCGTCTGTTAGAAGTAATTAATGCCACCAAAATGTTATGAAAAGAGCATTGCCATGGTCACATTATTTTTTCTTTAAAACAACTGAAGTCCACGTCAAGTGTTTCATTGTTATAATGCAAGAAGTTCCTCCTGAATTCTCCGGATGTGTCAATTTCATAACAATTATCAGCCTGTCTATCTCACTGCAGTTCTCTATTTCAGGATACGTTAAGTTCCACGTTTCTCGAAACCTTCTCATGACTCTGACTTTGTATGTGAGTCCATCTACTTCTTCTATGTGTCCAACGTAGTGAACTTTGGTTTTCTTGGTGGCAAATTCAGTCAACACAAAATCGTTGACAACAATTCCCTTGGGTTCAATCCCACAGTTATGAAATCTTGTAGAGTTCCTTCATATGATTCATCTTGAACGGAAAATTCTCTATCACCACTGCCACCACTGGAAGAAACTTATTTTTTTTTCATGGAGATCGTCTCTCGTTTGACAGAAATCTTACAAACATTTGCCTTTCGGGATGCTCGTAGGCCAGAGTTTCGTCTTGGATCTGATTTTTAAAGGAAGACTCTGTTAGAATATGGGACTTAATTTTCTTTCTCGGTCTTTGCACATATCTTGATCAGCTTTTGGATGAGATCGCACATCTTCTGGGGTGATGGCAACTGTGCTGGGACCAGGAATTTCTTAATTTTTGATTGTTCTAATGTTCCAGCTTTTTCATCAGATGGACGAGCAGTTTGATTGGGTAAGTCAATAGGTCTATCCCTGTAAGTTAGAGACGACGTCTGGAAAAGGGCCGTATTCCGGGTTTCACAAATGCTCATGTTACATTCGTAAGTGATGATTCTCATGCTAATTTCCTAGCGTAATCATTTGCTAATTGACGTATTTGTGTAAGTCATGCCATAATTAAGCTTACAGCATTAGAAACGTAGTCAACTAATAGGCACTCTTGCTTCTCGGTGAACACCTGCTGACTGATGTATCGAGAACTATGTTTTTCATTTACGACATCACCATTCTCAAACTTCTTCTCTTGATAAAAGAATGCTGTGTGAGTCCTGCCATATTTCGATGCTGCAGCTCTTAATGAAAGTTTTTCTTTGACAGCCCTTTCTGCTTCCTGAATAACTTCCTGGATACTTCAGGCTTGTTTCTTTTCTTTACGTATGTCCTAAAAAAACAAATATTATATCATCATTAGTTTAGTTCTATAAAATTTCTAAAATAATTTCAACAGTATTGGTAGATTACTCTTGTGGTTCAGATTTCAACACTGTTCAATGTGCCCTCAAGACATTGTTCAAATGTGTCCCACATAACAATCTATATTACTAAAATCTTTTATTTCTCTGTCTGTCCGGCGCAATTGTTGTGATTTCCTGAAAATAGAAATAATTTCTAAGAGTTCGCTACTGGAATCAAACCTGCAACCTTCTGATCCGAAGTTAGACGTCTCATCCATTAGGCCACAGGGACTACATTCTAATTAACACATTTTTAGAAAAGACAATTTCATATTAACTTAATTTTTTTATTAAATAAGTTATCATTACTATTGTTGTATCAAATCAGCTATTATCAAAATGCTAAGCTTAATTAATCATATATTATATAAAATCTTTTATTTTTCTGTCAGTCTGTCAGGCGCAATTTTTGTAATTTGTGAAAATAGAAATTGTTTCTACAAGTTCTACGGGAATTGAACCTGCAACCTTCTGATGCGAAGTTAGACGTCTTATCCATTAGGCCAAGGGGACTACATTCTAAGCCCTACAAAAAATACAAATATGATAGATGCATTCGCTGGTTCTAAAGCAGTCGTAGGTTGGGAGACTCCACTTTTCCCGGGTTGCAAGTAATATGTAAAAACTTTTATTAAAATAAACAAGAAGGATGTATTTAGGTTCTACAATAATCACACATACATTCTGTAGGCTTTAATATTTCATAAATAAACTTATCTCTGCAACTGTCACAATGTCAGAAAATCTTAGGAAATTCAAAACCAATAAATACGATGTAAGCATTTTAGCACATGTTCATTCAGGAAGCGTCAACCAAACAATTAAAAGTAGGAAAAAAAACCAGCCAGAACATCAAAAAAGCCGCCATCTGGTGTCAGTGCTGGAAACTTCTTAAAAATTAATTATTGTGGCGGGAAATTCAAACAGGTTTCTCCTGTTGAAATGTACCCCCTCTTGCCCTAATTAAGAAATCAAATATTTTTTTTTGGTTTTATTGTTTTATTTATTTATTTAAAATGCTATTTAATTTAAATTAACTAATCAAAAACTTTTTTAAGTAGAAAGTTTTATTAATTAAAAAATCTTTAATATCATATATTTTTTTTTCTATTTAAAAGTAAGACATCTTACAATCAATAATATCGGGTGGCCATAATTAAAGAGGAGGTGTTTAGATACCAATTACCAAAAACGTATTGGGCCAAACTCCACCAAATTTGGTGTGAACACTGTTTAAACCATGGGGTTTTGATTTCTAAAGAAAAAAAAAAATTAGTTCAAAATTTCGCCACTATGGGAAAAATGGCGCTGGAAGAACGGAAATATGCAGATTGAAGTAAACTCTAAACTGACGTCGTAGATTGAAAGTTATAGAAGGATGAAAACAATTAGCGTGTGTTAGGTCCGACTGATGTGCTATGGTTGTGCGGTAGTGCTTCGATATTAAACTTTGCACTGATCGAAAGTCACTATGTGGTGTGGCTTTACTGCTTCGGTCGGTACTTTTTGAAGAAATAGCATTAAACGGTTCCGTAACTTGCTCCATCAATTCTGTGAGGTATCAACGAATGCTGCTTGATTTTTTATTCCACAACTAATAACTTACTAACGTTAAAGAACCGAATAACACTGTGAGGAAAATCACTGAATTTCTATTGCGTTCTGCTGTAGGAAATGCTATTCACAGAATGCAGTTATTGGAACAGTTGCAAGGAAAACATATTGAATCAGATCTTTAAATAATGCCAAATAAAAATTATTGTTGATTGTAAACTTTATTTTTAAGCCCAATTTTCTCTACATATGTAGCTTCCAAAGCCATTTTTCCTGTGGTGGCGAAATTGTGAACTAATGTTTTTTCTTTAGAAATCAAAACCCCATGGTCTAAATATTGTTCACACCAAATTTGGTGGAGTTTGGCCCAATACCTTTTTGGCAATTCGTATCTAAACACCTCCTCTTTAATTATGGCCACCCAATAATATATTTAAAAAAAAATCTGTCATATTTAGGTTGTATAATCAGATCATTCTCTTATATCTTATTCCTTCTGCCTTCAAGAAGTCAGCATATCTCATTAGCTCACAATGGCAGCATCAGCATCACGTCATTCCAGCATGAGCTCACTTCTACACGGTAAACATGAAAATTCTTTATCTCTTATTGCTTGAAAATCTAGCTATATTACTGATTTATCTTTTTATCTTCTTTCAGAAAATACAGTAGGCACCAAAACAAACGATACTGAAATAGTTGTATATAAAAAACAGTTTATGTGACATTCGCAATGCAAATAGTAAGAAAGCTTGCGGTATATGGAAGTCAATTTTCGGGTTTTCTGAGGCACGTGTTCGATATGCTGCCCATATGTTATACTATCACAATGGAAGGTGGTTTTCCACAATGCTGTCTGGCCTTTCAAATTCCAGAAAGCCGGTTGTTTGTCGATTGATTCAAATGAATAATGCTTTCATCAGAAAACCAGACATTTGACAGGAAAGCTTCATCATTGTACGCCATCGCTAACATCGACGCACAGTAAACGATTCTAGCATCCTTATAGGCATTGCTCAAACGATGTCCGGTCTACATCTTATAAATAAAACCACCAATTTCCTTGAACATTCGTCTCGTAGATTTGACTAAGATTCATATTTCAGGATGTTCCATGGAGGCTTCCTGTAGACGACTGTAACACTTGCTAGAGGAGACTTTGTTTTGCACGTCCTCGCCTTTGCGATGTGTGAGAACGCTGCCCGTCGCGTCGAACGAAATTTTTTAATGAGGGGCTAACAACCATGCTTATAGATGGTGGTATTTGAAATCGTTCTCAAAATGCATTTCCAATATATAGCAAACTTAGTCCATTCGAACGTCCAACTCAGTATGACCGAAAATAATACTCCATAATAAAAATGTTAACATCTATCAAGCTTCAAACAAAATAACCGTACTGTTACGTTTCCATGACGACGTTCGATGAGGTCATCACGTGTTGCGCATGAGCAAGAAAGGCTTGTGAGGTTCAGTATCGTTTGTTTTCGCGCACAACATATATATAAGGTATTTTCTGAAGGTACCGACAAACGTCAGTGATTTGTCTGCATAGACAAATCAGTAAAAAATATCCAATAAACAGAGTCGGAAATACATCGTTTTCTAATTATCGATAGTGAATACAGGGAATAATTGACGGCCTGGAAGATGTACAAATATGTATTGTTTTGTTTGTTTTTCAGCATACAGCCAGCATCCACGTCCGCGGTGAATAGCGAGAGATAATCTTTGTTACAAGCTTTCACAAAAATCTATTGTAAATGTGCTTGAAATATGTTATTAAAAATCCAGAGAAAAAAATTCGCCTTCGTTCATTTTCTTCATAGTACGTAGTTGCGTAACAGATAATATGTATGAGTTTGTATTCGTTTTCTGAAATGGCAGACACACATTTGATGTATGGTTTCCTTTATGAAAGTGGACATAAAGAACATCGGTTATATCAAAAAACGTATTTAAAATTCCTGTTTAGGATTTTGAAATCTTTACTGTTTATTTGTAATAAAGATCTTTAGATGTGATATGAAGGAATATTTCCGAATTTCTAGAGTATTATCTAATCTGAATAATTAGTGAAAAAGGCTTAACTTTGGCCTGAGAAGTTCAATCCCGGTGCATATATCATCCTCCACATGATCACCCAGCTCTCTGAAGAAAGGGTACCAGATTTCTTTCCCGGAGGCTGCAAATCGGTCCCTTTGATCAGAAACTCAGGAACCTCAATTCCACCAACCCCGAGAATCACAGATGCCTGTATTCTGGGATAATTTAACTTTTATATTTATTATCCGTTTCCCCAAAGAAAGACCTTCGTTATCATAACCGTTTGTGTATTGATATTTCCAGGCCACGACAGCGACATGCATTGCTAACATTTTTAACTATAAATAGTAATCACTGGCCGAAGAAAATAAGATGATTTGACCCACAATTTACATATCATTTGCATTTAGGCATTTGGGACCAAAATTTGCATATTTTCAAGAAAAAGATAAGATAACATGAGGTTTATCTTATATTTTTTCTTTTGGTTTTTCTTTAAGATTGAGAAATGTGATTTTTCTTTGAAGATAATAATGTGTTTAGTTGTTGTTATTGTCGTTGTCATGTCCAATGAAGAGTTTTTATATATATCCATACGCCACATGCACAGCCCTGGTGACATTGCTGGCTCTATCGATGAAAAGAAACTTTCTTGGGTTATGTTCCATCTTGTGAAGTGCCACGATAATAGCTGGACAAGAGTAAATATGATCAGCTGAGTTCCTGGACATTTTCTACAGGTCTCAGTTCTTTATAATGCTCAGTTGTGAGCCTTGCTTCTATTGCAGTATCCTGTCTATTTTCGTTGATTTCACCTATTTGATACTTTTTCTTATGATCTTTAAGTAAAATCCTTGCCTTTGCAACTGCATTGGCATTCATAAGTGTCAGTGGTGGTTGGTCTTGATCTAATCTTCTTGCTTCTTTAGCTGATCTGCTCTTTCATTATCCTCAATGTCTACATCAGCAGGTATTCATTGTAAGATGCATGTCTTCTCAAGATGATGTAAAGTCATTAAAAGCCATTGTATATCCTGAGTAAGTTTTTTCCGTTAGTGATCGCTTCTAAAGAGTCACAGAAAATGATAATTTCTTTTGTTGTTTAGTAGCGGGGTTTGAAAGATGGTTGTTAAGAGCTGTTTGTATAATTACGAGTTCACTAGTATAATTTGAGGCTATTTTTGCCTGCTCCATTTTATAATTGGTATTTTTTCTTCATCTGTTAGAATTAATAACACACCTACTCCATCTTGATTAACATCATCACCTGACGATCCATCTGTGTACGCAGCAATATAATTGGGTTTGATTAGATAATTTATTGTATCTGATCTTTTCTTTTGATATTTTTCTGGAAGTCTTTTTTGAGCAGATTTCTATAAGATTTACATTAAATTTGGTATTTACTGGGTTTTAGTAAGTAGAAGTGGCTGTTTATGTAAGTTAAAAGAAACATGCTTTAAGTTAATATGTTTCTGATATCTTGATCTTATTGTAGGGTAGATGACCTTTTAAGTCCTGATTTCTTTTTTAAATGCTTAAAAACTGTTTGAAATATGATGATTGTAAAATGTTTAGTTTTTTCTTTTTTTTATGGTGAATGTCTTGACTACTAATCTTATTGGCAAATTTTATTGCTGACAGCTTTCTTCTGTCTTCAAGTGAAAGGAGTCCACATTCTTGTTGAGCTTTTATATTGTTCCTAGAAGAGACTGCTTCTAGGATGATCTTAGCAGCTCTTGATTATGCTTTATCGAGTTTCTCTTTTCAGCTTGAAGATGCAAGAGCCCAAATAAGTGAAGCATATTCCGTTATGGGTTTTATGAGCGTTATATATGTTGTTTTAGATTTGGAATCCCAATTTGTGCCACGTAACCTTTTCATAATGTTTAATTTTTTTAAGGGCTTTGTTGGAACTATTTTCAATGTGATTAGAGAATCATAGTTCTGTTATCAAGAGTGATTTCTAATTATTTAGGAGATTCTACTTATTCAATTACTGTGTTACTTATTTTAATTTCTGAGTTGAATTTTTGTCTGTTTTTCCTGTCGGTGGTGAGCAGTTTTATCTGATTGACTTGTATTTTGAGGTCCTTGGCCCATCTTTCTACGCCTTGTATTGATTTTGTGAGGATTTTTTTAGGGTTCTAAATGATTTTGGCTTGTGTGCCATATTGCTGTATTATTTGCATAACATGCTATTTTTCTGGTGGTTTGAAATATGTTGGTGGATATTGTTCATGTATATAAGGAAGAGCAGTGGACTGAGACTTGAACCTTCAGGGACTCCAACCCGAGTGTGATGTGTTTTGGAAAAACACCCTTGAATTTAACCCTGATCTTTCTTCTTTTATCTAAATCTCATCGAAATAAGGGCTTTCCTCTTAAACAGGTATCATGCGCGATTTTAATAAACTTTGTCTCCTCCAGACTCGGTTTAAAGCTGCTGCTGTAAGATCTATGAAAATTGCTGTAAATCTTTATTGTCGGTTTTTCTTGGAACCCATCAATTATAAATTGACAAAGATAGAACAACACATATAGAACAATTGATCCTCTGTACTATATATGACCCTGAATGCTGTTTCATAAAAAAAAATCTTTTTATTTTCATTTTTGAAATTGTTATACACAGATACAGGATTCTCTTTTTTTCTTTTATTAAATAAAATAAAAAAAGTAGATACGTAATTTACATAATTTTCAATACCAGGGTTACATTTTAGGATTTATGGAACATTGATTCCAATTCAATGGTAGAACTTTCATCATCATCAAAAGGAAAATTGTGCCTCTGATTTTTTTGTGTGACTGCGAGACATTATCGTCTTCCTCTTAGAGAGGAATGGTAGGGAATCTACGATGGTCGCACCTACTTTGATGTATTGGGGAAATGATGATCCATGTAATACCAGTTGTAGATTCCTCCACGCTGGTCGCTTCATTTGAAAGAATTGACTCCCGTCCGTAATCTGAATATATGTGTCATAAAATCACCCAGCCGAAGCGCTGTCAATTCCGGCATCTCATTGAATCTCGTACTTTCTCCGCATGGCATTGGGCATCGCTGATGAATTGGTTCTCAACCACATTTGGCCAAATTTCTAAAAAAACAGTTTACAAAAGTGGATATTAAAACTATATTCACACTCAGTAATAAGTTGTCGTCTAATACGTCTATCTTTAAAAATAAT
Source organism: Thereuonema tuberculata (assembly GCA_023159025.1). Lineage (NCBI taxonomy): Eukaryota > Metazoa > Arthropoda > Chilopoda > Scutigeromorpha > Scutigeridae > Thereuonema > Thereuonema tuberculata. Next base: position 317,525 of record JAFIDM010000179.1, read on the forward strand.
AAAGACATCACCGAGCCACAAAATTGTTTTTATCTAATTAAATGTAACGATAATGCATGCTATTATATTGGAAAAACAGGCAACAACATAAAAGAACGATTTTCAGGACATAGAAGTGCTATAAAAAAGGCTTTACACAGTCCTCATTCACAGCTAAGCATACATGCGATACGGGACATTTAGCTAATTTTAAAGAGCCTATTATATTAAGCTTTGAACCTAACAAAACCAAAAAGGGAAATTTTATTTTCGCCCTCAATCTATATAATTCAGCACTCCCAACTTCAATATTAAATATTATCTGAATAACCCAGCCTTCAATGAATACAAAAGAAATAAAACGAAGAAATTGACAAAACTAATAGATATTATGTCATAAATTTCATTCTCAAATAATTTATTTATTATTATTTATTTTGAGAAATTATCAGCAGATTTTGCAGGCAGCATGACGGCAACTTTATATGTGGATACATCAGGACCAACTATATGCTATCTATCAGTTTGAAACCAGAATCCGGATATATAAGAATAAAAAAGCAGTTTGCTAAATTCACCACCAGAGGGACAATTCTCAACCAATACCACGATGACATTCCATAAAGTTTATTACGCAGCATTTTCATTGGACTATTAACAACATGTCCTGTAACAATCAAAACTCAATTTGATTGATTTAAATTTGCCATTTCTGTTTTGTACAAATTGGCTAAATTTTAATTGTGTCAACTGATTGACAAGAAAGCCACATAGACTTCGAAATCTCTCCACTACAAAGTATTTTTAATGAATTTTTAATTACATATATTTTAAATCACTTTGTGTTCGACAGTGTTTGTCCATTGAGTTCTATAACTTCAAATTAGGCACATGTAAAAATTTACATTTAAAGATTCTTAATTTTATCTGAAATCTTTCTATTTCACTTCTTATAAAAATACTAATCTTGTCCTAAAGTTTTAATAGTAGGATGTCATTTTTCTCAAATTTTCAATTTTTTACTCACAAGAAATTCCAACTGTATCTGGTTTTTAATGACATGAAAATCACCAACATTATTTCTCACCTTATAAAAAATAGATACTAATTGAAATTAAATTTTTCATTTCCAGAGCAAAAATTAATAATTATTCATAATTTCAAACTTAACAAATAACATCATAACATTCATATTGAACAATAATATTTTTCTCGTTAAATGAAGTTTAAATATTATGTACAAAAATGAAGGAAATCTCAATGTTTTGAAAATACTTATCTTGGAAAATATTTTTGAAATACATTATTTTATTCTGTTTGTCATTAAAGAAAATTTTCTTTGATTTTTTAATTTTCAAATAAAAGTAGTTGGGAATTGGTTTTAAGAAATAATTATATCTGTGAGTAATTTAATAAATAATTTGTTAAGAAAAATTTTAAAACTTAAAATTTATGTTTCAGTTACTTAAGTCAAATCAAAACAAAGAACCACGTTTCATTCACTCGATGACATTCACTCGAAATTAGATCAAGAACAAACACAAATAGTTACAAGAACAGAAACTAACTAACGAAGGAAAGAGATTTTCTTCATTCAATGTAAAAGAATCCTTCAATGTCTGATAAAAGCAGTAAGGAATCCTCGAAATTCAAATTCTTTCTTATCTAACGTCTTCCAAGTTAAAAACTGAGAAATAAACAAATAACTTTAATGTTAGAGCCATTGTAGAAAAGAAGAAAGCAAGTTCTTTCTTCAATTAGTATGGATTAAGAAATTTTCGAACTTCTAGAGATTAGTCTTAAATTAGTCCTCCCTGCACCATTAAACAAAATAAACAAAAAAATTTCAACTTGAATACAGCGATGTGAAATGTAGAAAAGACCTTTATTTTCATTCCCCTTTTTAAACTCATCTTTGCTTGTAACTCAGTATTTTCATCCTTTCTTCTCCTTTACTAACAGAAAATAAAACTCGCTATCTTTTTATGTTATTCATATTAACAATATTTAGTCAATTGAGAATTTTAACTGAAAATATGCGTTATTTTATGCAAGTACAACTTTTTCTATTTTTCAAAATCGAACCTTCAAATCCATTTTCTTTTAATAATATTCTTTTAACCGAATCAATACTAAAAAAAACAAGAAGGAACGTAAACTTTTTAGTAAACTTTTGAAATAACTACATGTATTACATTCTTAAATTTGATTTAATTTAAAATGAAAAAGTAACTTTTCTTTCGAAGAATAAATTCATGTAATGAAGATTTTAACTCACTATCGATCAATATCATGCAAAATCATAAATTATATAAACCTAACTTTGCAAGAAATAGTTTGTCACTGCCCCTTAAAGATATCTACGTATTTTTTAACTCGTTTTATATTTTTACTTTTAAAAAAAAAACACAAAATTTAATGTGTTTGAATTACAATGATATGTGTAGAATTCCATTGGTATATAAATCAAATTATCGTTAAAGCATAGTCATATATTAACCACTCAGATCCATCTCTTTGCCTTCAATACGACCAAAAACAATCTGTAGGGGGAGGAGGCAACGATATTCCAGTCTTTGTTGGTTCGCGATTTCAAAGGGGGTCCAGATTGGGGAATGTATTTGGATCTTTATTTCGATGTACTAAACCAATTTTCAAAAGATGGCTTTTATGACAGGCAGACTGGCTCTATCACACTTTTGCCTTTTTTTGTTTTTATGTTCATTGTTTTTACATTTTACACATGTATTACTTTTGGGGGGACGGCCTCATTTCTGTCGTCCGTTGTTGGCCGCCGGACGCGAAGACCTTTACGCTTTTTGTTTTTTTAATGGGGACATTTATTTTTTTTTTACACTTTTTTAATTTTATGGATTTTTTTGGTTTTCTATGTTTTTTTTTTGTATTTATTTCTTTTTTCAAGCTGCTCACGTGATGGGTCAATGGGAAGGATGGGGTCCGAACTGTATCCGGTTAAGCAGAAAGTGGACTTTTACATCAAAAAGACGATTTTCATTTCCGATATGTTCATTTTTAGGAAAGCAGTCGATAAGATAAACGTCGAAAACGTTGCACAAGAAAAAAAAAGCGGTCGTGATATTTTTGATTTGTAATCAAACAAAAATGACCGGCACTCATTTACTTCATTATAAATCCGAATGTTTTAAATCCGAATTGGATCTTTTCGATCTTTCTCCGACACCATTGAAGTTACTACAGATCATCATTGAAGATAATAGGGGAGGTGATGGTAATATGGACCACTTTTTTATTTTTGACAAAATCTTGAATTTCAAGTGGCTCTAATGTATGAAAATCGTCAGTAGCATTAGTATACATATCGTGTGAGATAAATATCACACATTTTTAAATAAATATTTAAAACTCTTGAATAGGTACAATTATTTAGAACATTCTACAAAAAAAATGAATTGTTGAACTGGGGTTGTAATATGAAACAGATGTTAAAATGCAACAATACTTCTTTATTATTGCTATTATAGTAAAAAAATCATTTATTGTTGATACTTTAATGCATTGTTTTGCTTCACATCAATAGAAAATATAGAAACTACAGATAAAAAGTAAAAATTAATGCTGAACACTTTATAATTGAAAGAAAACGCTCAATTAAAAATTGCAAGTCTTTCATGAGCATAAATCTGCTGATTTGGTATTTTCTTGCATTTACCATATCTTCTTGACGCCATTTCTACCTTAGTCCCTTCTTTTCAGGTCCTAATTTGCTTCTTGGCATCGTGAGGTTGTATTATGGAACACCTGTTTCATATTACCACCAGTCGCCATATGGAAATTGACTGATCCATTCTCAGTAATAAAATATTAATTCTTAAGTACTGAATACATCATTTTGTAGTTCAGTTAATTAATAATGATATACAATATAAGCAAAACCTCATTCGTATTAATAACAGTACCAGAAATTGTGCTGAATCTTGCCCTGTAAAAACTTTCAGGCTTACGAAAACACACTACTTCTCATAACCATACACAACGAAATACTGAAGTTACCTATCTCTAGGTGGCTAAAAGGAACACCAGCGAAAGAAATTAGAGCGGTTTCCGGATAAAAACAGCTACTTGCACAAAAATTGCTGTTTCATATTACAACCCTGTTCCATATTACCACCTTCTCCCCTACAGATATGGAATATCATCCATCTCTTCTACAAACTTCGGCGATTGAATTTGTCATTTCAGGGGTGGGAGACGAATACATAGACCTCTCGAAATCCATTTTTAAATATCAGGCTGGAAATTGTAAAGAAAATGACAACTCTCCCCTTGAAGCAAATGATAAAATAACCCCCTTTAAACTATCACTTCAATCTTTATTTAGTCAAGTCGATGTATTTTTAGGAGATACAATAGAGCCCCCAATTATCCGCGGAATTGGGTGGCAATGGCTTCGCGGATAACGAAAATCGCGGATAACCCGAAAAAAGACTAAAAATGAGATGTAAAAACGAAAAAAAATATTTCACCATTAAAAACTACGTTTTATTGTACAAAAAATATAATATGTAAAACTTTTAAAATATGTACAGTAAAGCGGAAACCTTTGCTCTACGTTTGCATCCACAAATTCCGAGAAGGCCTATAGGATTACTATGCACAATAAACCTGTCAGTAATTTTCGACCTTCGCACTGTAGGGCCTATTGTATTTTCCCTGTTGTTGGCTTGGATTAAAATTGGGTTTTTTGAGGTTCGTAATTAAAAACATTTTTCGCGACACTCGCGGATAATCCGCACCGCGGATCATCCGCTCGCAGTTAATGGAGGCTCTACTGTACTTCAATCTTTATTTAGTCAAGTCGATGTATTTTTAGAAGAGAAATAAATTTCATCCACACATAATTGTTATTCTTATCGGGTCTATTTTGAAACCTTATTAAATCAAGGTCAAGATTCGAAAGCAACACAACTGAATGCTTCGGGATGATACATGGATGAAGAGATAAATTCAACCATCTTGATCCATCAGTACAGAGATTTAATGAAGAAATGAAAACTTATAATATACTGCTGTTTGTAAAAAATGCAACACCATGAAGGAATCATCAGAATTAAATGAAATTTGCAGCAAATGTCAATTATAGGAAGTTATGCAAAATAGTAAAGTTTCAGAGCCCTCTGAACTGATGCTGAAAGCGTACAAATAGAGGGCTGTAGCGGAACGTTTACAATAGTTAATGGTTACTTGTTAGTGGCGAACGTTTAGTGAGACCCAAGTATGCCTCCACGACGGAAGAAGGAGAAATTCCAACAACCCACAGTTATGGTCTGGGGTGCGATTTCGTATCATGGACGATCCAATTTGCTACGATCCAATTTGCTCCAATTTGCTAGGGTAATCTCAATAGCAACAGGTACGTCCGTGAAGTGCTACAGTCCGAAGTCGTTCCCTTCCTTCAAGGCATCCCTGGAGCTATCTTTCAGCAAGATAATGCACGCCCACATACTGCAAAGATTGTTCGAGACTTCTGTTCAGCCCAACACATGCAACTTCTTCCTTGGCCTGCTTCTTCGCCGGATATGTCGCCTATTGAGCCATGTGGGATGTGGTTGGTCGGCGTCTCCCCCGTTAACCCTCCGTAAGTTGTTGGAATATATTCTTCTTCCGTCGTGGAGGCATACTTGGGTCTCACTAAACGTTCGCCACTAACAAATAATCATTAACTTCCGCTACAGCCCTCTATTTATACGATTTCAGCATCAGTTCAGAGGGCGCTGCGCACGCCACGCATGCGCGGTGGCTCTGAAACTTTACTATTTTGCATAACATCCTCTAATTGACATTTGCTGCAAATTTCATTTAATTCTGATGATTCCTTCATGGTGTTGCATGTTTTACAAACAGCAGTGTATTTACGTAAGAACCTCGTATGGCTGTTACTGTAAAAATTTAGGAAAATAAATAAATAAATAAATAAATACAAATAAAAAATTTCTCCTGTTAGTATTCAGCAGATATTATAATTTAAGCTTTTCATTTTTATCTTTTCCAGAAGTTGAAGAACATTTTAAGGAAAAATCATTCTAAGAAAATTATGAATAAAAGTAATAAAAATAAACTTTAAATCTGTTTGTATAAACCTTCTTACAGAGTCAAGTAAAAAAAATATAAAAAAAAAGTTTCAAATTGTATTGATAGCATTCTGAGAATGTTACTTTAACAGAGTGATCTAATATTATTCTAAGACACCCTAAAGGTATAATTACATCATATTTCTTTTTAAGATCATAAAAATAATTGAATGCAGACAATGCATCATATTTCCCTTTTTATTATAAACACATTACTTTTATTAATAATTAAATATCTTTAAGATTTCCTTGTAATTTATCTAATGGAGCATATTTATTGCGTTCTATTCCACTAAAATCCCTCATTATCTTTAATTAAATTAGTAAATTGCTGAGAACTTGCTAATGAGAGGCCAATTAGAATATAAATTGGCGAAGATCGAAGAATGAAGATCCATTAGTGGGTCCGCAATCACCTCCTTAGCTGTAATCCACGACCTTCTCAAGTGACGTTAAATAAGTCGTAAATTTAACGTTTATTTTTAAGTGATGATCTTAATGAGTGTATCACAGCTGTCTCTAGCGCCTATCACCAAATTACAATCTATAAGTGGTAATTACCATGAAACGCTTAGTTAATTGCTTCGATAAATTTAACCTTCTCGGAGCTCATTAATAACATGAAATGAACACTAACCGATCAGTCTGTCTGGTAAAAGAAACTTATTTCTGATTTTACACTCAAGTAGAAAGTGTCTATCGTTCAATGCTTCTTTAAACTTTAAAATTTAATAATAAATAAATAATAGAATCATTGCGAACTTTTTAACCATCTTCACATAATTTGTAATAATTTAACAATTACGAAATACAGTATTTTAGTATTATTCTGCTATAAACTTTAAGTCCAGGCCTTCACAATCGATCATTTAACAGTTAAATCACACGGGTCTAGATCAAGGATTGGCAAACTTTTTGCTGAGAAAAGCCTTTTTTTTATTTTTTTTTTTTTTTTAATATTTTCCGCAATACAAATTTCATATCAGCCAACCCAAAAACAAAGTATAGTGCCAACTTCCGAATATTCTTTTCCGTTAAGATTCTTATATTTATTTTTTATATTGCTTTCTTTTCTTCAATATTTTTTTAAAGTCGTTTACATGAATTTTCCCCTTAGAGAGAAAAAAAAATTAAAACTTAAGTTTTTTAGAATGCCATTTTAGTATTTAGTAAGTATTTAAGTTAAAATACATAAGCCTATTATCTCTGATCAGAATAATTCGTAAATGCTTTAAAAGTTACGAAAACGATGCAAACGAAGTCTGTTTAATTTGTTGTAATACTGAAAATAAACAGTAAAAACTTCCTATTTTCTGAAAAAATAATAATTATGCTTTATTTACTTAAATTATTTAAATCTACTTAATGTGAATATGTGAAAAGAGGCAGGGATTAGGTGAAGAGAGATTTAATAATGTTTAATACATTCTAACCTTTTGTAGTGGATGTTTTGTCACCTTCAACCTATAGTTTCTATACATAGAAAAAATATCAAATACTAAAATAGATCGTATATTTTACTTAACGAAGTATTCTAATTTCAAGAGGATCTTGAAGGTGGTTCAAAAGTTATTAAAGAATCAGATACACAAACACACAGACAGACTAAGTGATTTCATAAGCTTCATTTCAAGGAAAATAGAATATTACAAAAATTGTTTAAAATTAAATATAAAGGAAATAAAAGATAGCGACTATATAACATCTCCATTTTCAAAAAGCATCTATCAGGGACTTTTAAAGAAAAATAACATTTTTAAGACTTGAGAGTTTACGCAAAGATGGTGGAAAAGATCACAATAATAAAATTTATATTTCTTGTTATTAATTCTATTATTTATTAAATTTTAAAGTTCAAAGAAGCATTGAACGTTAGCCTTTTTCTATTTGTCAACACTTCGATTTATCTTCTTTCATTTATTTTAAATTATCACATCTTATTTTTATTCATAAACAATATTTTGTCAAGAGGATTTCATGACTTCTTCAAGCTTTCTTCGAAAAATTAATATTACATAGATTTTTGTTTCTATTTGTGTCTAAAACAAACAAAAAAAGGTTTCGTTACGACACTATCGCGAAATACGATAGAGGTTTGAAAAATTCATTTAGCGAACAACTTTTTTAAATAAAAAAAAATATTTGAAACCAACAGAAAAAAAAAAAAATAGAGAATATACAGCCTACATTCTAAAAAGAAAAAAAATATATTTGTCATGCCAATTTTAGTAGCATACTCCACAAATTAAAAAACAAACAAACAAATAAACGGAATATAATGGTTTTTATAATAATAACAATGGGTGAGACCAAGTTATATATAAAGTGACATCCTGGTACAGCTGTTTCTAATATGACGATCAGGCCGCGTGTAGCGTGCACACGGATTTTTCTCGCAATTTGTTCTTACCGCGATTTTTATTGTTTGTTTAACTTCTGCGGGCACCACATTTGTTCCAAAGATAATGGTTTTGAAATGCTAAAAAATAAGAATGCATGAGATCAAATTATTCACGAGTGACATCCTGGAACAGCTGTTTCACGCTCTTTGGTAAATCATCAGCTAGAAGCAGTCACTTGTAAACAGTTGAGACGCCACTTCCATTCTGATGACCATTATAGTAGAGGAAAGTGACCATATTTCGGATGGTGCCTTAATTTCGGATAGCGTGATAAATCGCATACCGGTCAGCAGATTGCATTAGTGTCTACCATGAGCGGAAGCTCTGGCCGCCATATGTAATCTGTCTTGTCGTCGTGAGCCTTCGATCTGCATGTATGCAACAATAAATAATTTAAAAATATTAGAAAAAGTGAATTATTAAAGATGTCAACTTCGAACACAGCTGAAGCGTAAGTGGTAAGTTCTAATAATTTGTTTTAAAGTGTATAATGAAGCTCATAAATGTAGTTTAAGTGGCAAGTCGCATCGTTGTGTATGATTTTAAGGTCAGTTTCAAATGTTGATTCAAAAATATTTGTCATAACATCCTAATTTCGAATAGTCAATGGTGCCTAATTTCGGATATCCGTTTACTGTAGAAAGCACCCCCAAAGCCTGAAGTTCGTGTAGAAGAAATAACGGTAGACAGCAACACAGAACCTCTTGTATCGGAAAATGTTATCTCTAGCTCACAATATTCAACCAACCCAGTAGACCTACAGAAACAGTCGACCGCATCTCCGGATGCAAACACATCTGTGTCTAAATTTGTAAAACCCACTGATATAAGTCCTTTGCCTGCCCTCAAGAATCGTAAAAATGTTGATTGTGAGAATGCAACGAAAAAACAAAAAGGAAGTAAAAAGGGTAAAGCATTTTTGGTCACTGGGTCTCCAATATCCGAAATTAATACCTCATTTCCTTCACAACAAAAACGGCAATGTTTTGCAAAAAAAATAATTAAACTATCTATTTTTTATAATGGATATTTACCAGTTCGGGATCTAAAATTAGGTTATTTATAGAAGAAAACAAAGTAAAATTCTTAACCAAAACTTCAGTATTTTAAATTCTTTAGATTAAAAACAAAATGGTATCCGAAATATGGTCACCTTCCTCTACGTTTGTTTGTTTGATTTTTGTATTTGATGAGGTAAAATGAAATTTATGAAATTTATGTAAAATGAAGTAATGAAGAAGAAATGAATATGATTAATTAATTTTAATTAATTTTGTGAGGTACTAAAATTGCCATGCCAACTACATTTCTTATGTTTTCATTTATTTTTATTTTTTTTTATGTTTGTGTTATAGAATATGTATTTCTCTATTTAGTTTCTTTCCGGTTTGAAATATTTTTTCATCAAATGTTTTATATTTCCAAAACTTTCATTTTGTTAAAGAATTCTTGATTAACTTAGAAATTAGTTAAAGAATTGAAACCGTTTCTTTGTACTTTTAAGTGTACATAAATTTTTAAATTTCCTTTTGTATTTCGGCGTTTCAACGTTACATTAAATAAAGATGTTCTCACAAAGGGTGCAGAACCGGTTTGCTGAGGAGAAATTAACGGAAATACCAAGAGCTTTATATTGCAAGAAAATAAAATAAAAAATACATATCTGCCAACCAAAAAACTTCCGGATATTCTTATTCATTATCATTCTTATATTTTATTTCTTTATATTGCTTTCTTTTCTTTAATTTTTTTTTTTTAAAGTCGTAAAAATGATTTGAAGCGGCGTTTATGCGTAGAGTGGGAAAAAAAAATAGTACATTCAGGATAAATCGTAAAATCTTATGAATACTCGTTATGAAAAAAGTCTGTTTACACAACTATCGTTCAGATATTTTTGTATCCTGCAGATGTTATGAATCTGGTAAGCTTTTATTTCCTTTATGTCTAATTTTAAACAATTTTTGTAATATTCTATTTTCCTTGAAATGAAGCTTATGAAATCACTTAGTCTGTATATTTGTTTGTGTATCTGATTCTTTTAATAACTTTTGAACCCCCGGATGGAACCTCTTGAAATTAGAATACTTCGTTAAATAAAATATACGATCTACTCTAGTATTTGAAATTTTTTCTATGTATGGAAACTATAGCTTGAAGGTGACAAAACATCCACTAGAAAAGTTGATTAGCGAAGTGAGGATTTCTTATGCAGTAAACTCCCGATTATCTACGGAATACGCTGCAACCACGGATAAGCGAATTCCGCGGATAATCCGAAATAGGACGAAAAAGGACGAAGATCAAAAATGCTTTTAACATGTTTTATTTACATTGAAATGGCAATACATACAGTTACAGTATATACATTATAAGCAAATATTTTATTTTAAGTTACAGTAGAGCCCCGATTATCCGCGGAATTGGGTGGCAAGGGCTTCGTGGATAACGAAAATCGCGGATAACCCGAAAAAAGACTAAAAATGAGGTGTAAACACGAAAAAAAATATTTCAGCATAAAAACTACGTTTTATTATACAAAAAACATAATATGCAAAACTTTTAAAATATGTACAGTACAGCAGAAACCTTTCTGCAGAGCAAGAGCCTGTCACTCATCCACAAATTCCGAGAAGGCCTGTAGGATTACGATGCACAATAAAGTCAGTAATTTTCGACCTTCGCACTGTAGGGCCTATTGTACTTTCCATGTTGTTGGCTTGGATTAAAATTGGTTTTTTTGAAGTTCGTAAAAAAGTTTTTCGCGGCACTCGCGGATAATCCGCACCGCGGATCGTCCGCTCGCGGATAATCGGGACTCTCCTGTATTTATTTATTTTTAAATTTTATTATTACGGCAAGGCTCCCGTAATTTAATGTAACCTGCCGGCGAAGCTCCGCACTTCGTTCTTTAAATTGTTTGTCTATAATGTATTGCCTTCCCTTATTTTGTTAGCTTCTTTTATTGTTTACCTGATTCATTTTTTTCTTTTTTAATTCCGTAATTTATTGCACAATAAAAAAAATAGAAAAAGGAGAGGGTTCGCGGATAATCCACAAAGCGGATAAGCCGCCCGCCGATAATCGGAGTTTACCGTATACTAAAGCGTTTGTTTTGGGTCTAAATCAAATATTAAAATTTTTGGATCTAAATCAAGGGGTCTTTGTAACAATTATGAATCATAATATTTAATATTATTCTATGTATAAAATTTAAACCCAAAATGTCAGAGAGGTCCTCACAATCGACCTTTTAACTGAGAAATCATTTAAGGGTCTAAATCAAGCTTCCTACGAGATTTTAACGGAAATACCAAGAGCTTTAGATCTCAATAAAAGAAAATAACAAAATACATATCAGACAACCAAAAAACCAAGTATAGTTGGCATACGAACTTCCGAATATTCTTATTCATTATCATTCTCATATTTTTTTCTTTATATTGTTTTCTTTTCTGTATTTTTTTTTTAAAGTCGTAAAATGACATGAAACGGTTTATCTGCTTAGGGAGAAAAAAAAAATTAGTACATTCATGACAATTCGTAGATGCTTTAAAGGTTACGAAAACGATCAAAATAAAAAGTCTTTTTACACAACTATCATGCAGTTGTATTTGACAGATGTATTTTCATCTGCAGATATTATGAAGTCGATATGCTTTTATTTCCTTTATAATGTTGAGCAATTTTTGTAATAGTCTTTTTTCCTAGAAATGAAGCTTATGAAATCACTTAGTCTGTCTGTGTGTTTGTGTATCTGATTCTCTTTGAAGCGACGGATGGAACCTCTTGAAATTAGCATACTTCGTTAAGTAAAATATACGATCTATTCTAGTAACTGAAAGTTTTTCTATTTATAGAAATTACAAATTGAAAGCGAGAAAACATTCTGTAGAGAAGTTCAGAACCGAATTGAGAATGTCTTATATATATTAAAATTAAATCTTTTCAAATAATCGCTGCTTGTTTTCACAAACTCAAATTATGCGGAATGAAATCATTTAAATAAATAATTCAGAATTAATTAATCTTTTTTTTTTTTTTTTTTTTTTTTTAGAAAATAGGAAATTTTTACTGTTTGTATTCAGTACTATAAAAGAAAACACATTTTTCCTTTGAATTGTTTTTATACTAAAAAAAAAAAAAAAAAAAATAATCAGATAGCTTTTGAACGTAAGTAGGCTTCAAGTACTGTAGAATCTCCTTTTTATTAAGATTATATTACAGGATAAACGTTGCGAACCAGTAATTCTAATTTTATATACGATACAAAATGATTTACTGCTTATAAAGACCAAATTCAACTAAATAAGTCCGCAATTTTTATATTTTAAAATTGTTAATTTATCTTAAAATAAAAAAAATAATATTGTAACAGGAGATTACAAAAAAAATGAAATTAAAAAATTTTAGAGATTGCACAAATTCATGATTACAGTAAAACCCCGTTATTACGCTCGTCAAGGGACCGTGACCTACAAGCGTAATAAGCGGGATAGCGCTATAAACGGGGAATGATTTATATGATGGGGAAACATTTAGACACCATTTTACAGGAAAGATACTTGATTCTGAAATAGATATAGTGCAAATGTGAGCTTATTTCCTATTAAAAAAATCTTTGATTGTGGTTTGCCGTGTGTGTATGCTACTGTTATAAATTATGACATTTTCAATGCGGTTCAAGAAACTATTAACATCAATTGATACTCCACTAGGAACAATACAAATATATTTTCGGAGCAGTTTTAGTGCACTGCCCGCTATTTCACGCGCCTTTTCTTGAATGATTGGGTCACTTAATGGCACTGATGCATCACGGGACTGATGAATCCATTCAATTAGAATTTCCTCGGCATCTTCACATTTTCCACACTTTACTTTTTTACGTTTGCAACCACCCTTCGCTGCATTGGTAATTCCATTCTTATTTTTTATTATTGTTCTCAGACTGGATCAGGGAATTCTTAGATTCTGCGAAAACCTTCTTTAGTGTAGAATTCTCGTCGTACTTACGAAGAATTTGCAATTTTTCACTTATAGAAAGGGATTTCCGCTTCAAAGAGTTCGAAGATTCCCTCCTACCAGGGAAAGAAAAGAATCGTTACAGTGTTACATTTCTTTTCGATACAAAATTTCCGATATAAAAAAGCGCTACAAGCGGGATTTGAAGCGTTATAAGAGGGTAAAAGTATACAGAGTTATATAGAAAATTCCAGGGACCGCATGAAAGGAGCGTAAAGAACGGGATAGTGCTATAAGCGGGAGCGTAATAACGGGGTTTTACTGTATTAGTATAGTAGAACCCCGGTAATCCGAATTAATTGGGGCTGTGGTCTGTTCGGATTATCCGAAAAAAAATATTAGTACTCTACATGGTAGGCCGATACAGTATACAGTTAGAGCTATGGTAATAGCTTCCACTTGGCAGCATATATGCATAGGGAGGGAGAAGAATACTTCCGTTTGAAAAGACAGTAGCCGAACACGTGAACAGTAGCAATATCTGCAGTACGCCGGAGTTTTGCCTACTTTTCGGTTGGCTTTTGTTACCAATAGCCTACAATACAGAGTAAATCACGATGAGTTATGATTACGTATTTATCATTTTTAATTTTAAACGAAATGAATACTAATCTAGCGTTTCGTTGTTGTAACATCGTAAAGTAAAATGACAAGCAAACGGAAACATAGCTCGTGTACATTAAAAGAAAAACTGGAAATTCTCAAGCGACTGGACAAGGGAGAAAGTGCTACAAAATTACATATTGAATTTGGTATAAAGAAAGCCGCTATCAGTGACTGGAAAAAAATATAAACATGAGCGTTACATAATTAAAACGAACATATTATTGAACAGCTCATGAAAATACTGGTACGTCAATTAAAATACTGTAATGATGTTGCATTCCGCTAAATAGTCGCTTAAAAACTGTTATTTTAATAGTATGTTCAGTGCTTTGATTAAATACTAAACTTCCTGTACTTGCAAGTGAGATTGAAATTTTTCCTGCATCATAAATTCTGTTCGGATTTAAAGTGGCGTTTATGCATAGATAGGGAAAAAAAAATAATACATTCAGAATAAATCGTAAACGGTTTATAAGTTATGAATACTATGGAAACGCAACGTCTGTTTACACAACTATCGTTCAGATATTTTTAGATCATGCAGATTAGAGATGGGCAAAGTCGTTCTATTTACTGAACTAGTTCTTTTGAGATAGTTCTTTTTATTGAACTAGTTCAAATGAACTAAGTCGTTCTTTTTACCTTAACAACCAAAAAAAAAAAAAA
>JAFIDM010000179.1:342021-387267 GCA_023159025.1 Thereuonema tuberculata
TTGGCTCATTAATAACCATGATGAAGTTATTAATTATGTGAATAATAACAAAATTTTTAATATTATTACTGCAGACTTTGAAAATTTATTTACAAATATACCATTGGATTCATTATTACAGCAAATCAAATTTTTAATTTCAGAATTTAATATTACTAATCTATTTAAAATTCCTATTAAAACATTTATTAATTTTCTTCAATTTAATTTATACAATAATTATATTGAATTTAATAGTGAAATATATTCCCAAATTAAAGGTATTGGAATGGGTGTAAACTACAGTAGCATTCTTGCTAACTTATTTCTATTGGCCTTTGAATATCAATTTTGTATTGAATTCCCTTTCCAATTTAAAATTTTTAGATATATAGACAATTTAATTATTTTTAATGCTAATTTTAATATTAATTATATAGAAGATAAAATTTATAATAATATTATTAACTTACAGCAAACCAATATTCATGCTGAATTTGTGGATTTTTTGGATTTGAGAATATATTTCAATCAACAAATGCCTCATATACAATTATTTAACAAAACATTTTTGTTTCCTTTTAAAATAAACAGATTTCACAAATTTACAAGTAATGTTAGTTTTAATTTATTTCAAAATATCTTTTTACAAGAGTTAAGAAGATATCTTACCATTAACTCTAAAATAGATGATTTTTTGAATAATTTGAATTATCTCATTAATGAATTTAAAAATAATAATTTTCCTAACAAAATTTTAAATACTTATATTATTCGATTTCAAAAGAAATTTAAATTTCAAATCTACAAAAAATATAAAATTAAATATATTCATTATTTTATTTAATCATTAATCTTCTAAACAGGACTTGTTATATTTTGATCATTCAAGTTATCTCATGACAACTTAGAATTAAATCCTCTATTTGAGGAAGTTTTAAGTTTGAATTGATAACTGTCATCTTTTGCTCTTAATATTTTATAGTATGTTTTAAGAAATTTTCTGTGTATGTATGGGAAATGGATAATTTTGCTATGTATGTATGTAAAATGAATAAATTTTTTATATATGTATGTAAAATGAATAATTTTTTTTTTTGTATGTATGTAAAATGAATAATTTTTTTATGTGTATAAAATAAATAATTTTTATATGTATATATATGTGAGAGATTTTTATACATATAGCCAAAAAAAGCATATAATTTAAAAGATAATTTAAAAAAATAAAATAAATTTAAAAAACCTAAAAAAATATTAAAAAAGAGAGCAATTTTCTTATAATAAAGCGCTGTTATGTTATTTCTAAAAAAATTTTTTAGCTTAGTTTCAAAATTCAACACCAGGTGCCGCTGATGACGTGTATGTACATTCGAATCTTAATACTTACACAGAAACAGCTTTTTGAAATTAATTTGGTTTTTAAATTTCAGAAAGCTGTCCGGCAAATATTATATATATCTATATATATATATATATATATATAGCCAAAAGCCGAATGCCGGACTTTCGGATTTTGGCTTTATATGTTTAGTAATGTAAGTTAATTATATTCTTATATGCTATACATTCTAAATTGCAAATGATTGATTGAAATCTTTGCTTTACGAAACTCGAAGATCAAGTTTTGTATGTATGTCCGCTAATTGTATAATTCTACAATCTTAGACGGATCTGAACCAAATTTTGCTAAAGTACTTTCTACTAAGACATCGAAAGCGCAGTGGTGCCTCAAGGAATAAATTACACAAAGAAAAACTCACTAAAGGAAAAAACGAGTGAGAAAATTCATATGCCACGACGAGCGGCCTCAATGAATTTTTTTTAAAGTGTAAGACTTTAAACTGCGCATTTGAAACGTTAAAAAACAACACGTCGTGGCACATGAATTTTCTCACTCGTTTTTTTCATTATTGAGTTTTTCTTTGTGAAATTTATTCCTTGAGGCACCACTGCGCTTCCGATGTCTTATTCATACCAGCCTCAGTAGCGAGACCTTGTTATTTACAGTGACTTCTCCTGGCTGATGATCGCCAACGAGTGTGAAACAGCTGTTCCAGGATGTCACTGGTGAATAACTTAGTCTCATCCATTGTTACTTTCTACTTTGCTGCGGAAAATATATGCTATCTTGGAACCTGACCACCTCAGCATCTCCCCCTGATTTCAGCCTTTTTACACATTGTGATGATAATAACTGAGAAACCGCTTAAGTTGGAAACACGAAATTTCACAGGAGTGTTGTTTTTCAAAAACAAAAACATGATTTTTGATATTGGGGCCCTAAGGGGTCTAAACAGAGGGGGGAGGGGTAAACATTCTTGAATGATATGCGTATATCCGAAACTGCTTGAGGTGGAACCACGAAATTCGACATGTGTTCTATGTCGAAATCGAAAAGATGGTATTTGATCGAATTTTCGATATTCGGGTCTGAAGGGGTGTAAACAGGGAAGGTCATTGAAGGGTAAGTGTATCTCCAAATCTGCGTGAAGTTGAAACAGAAATTTTACGTGAGTGTTCCTTGTCGAAATCGAAAAGATGGTATTTGATCGAATTTTCGATATCGAACCCTAAGGGATGGAAACGTGGGGGCGGGGTGAGGGGATGGGCAAACTTCTAAGGAGTTTTCGGGTTTCAAAATAAGAATATAACTTTAATTTGTAAATTGTTGGCCAAATCCAAGTTGGATAAAAACCCGTCTTCTATTATAGCTATTCTTAACGCGCTGTCTTCCACGACGCAGTTAATTCCCTATCATTTTGGAGATCGTACCTAAATGAAAACTAATTATTTGCAAACATAATCATTTTAACCAAAACGTCACGGGGCCAAATCTCTCTGAAAACAGTTTCAAAAATTCAATTCCTTATCGATTGTGCTTAATAGATAAAACTCTGAGAAAACAATATCACGAAAGATTAATTTGTAAATGTGTGCGTTTTTATGCTTATTTTTCTTGTTTTATATATATATTATGCATGTAAAAAAATTGTTTTTATATTTATGTCTGGTTAACAAATTAATCTTTCATAAGCTAAGCGGTCTGCTTGCGGGATTAATTTGTTGCCCTTTTTATTCTTGATTTTTTTTATGTTTTTTAACTCAAGGACCATTGTTTTGTTTAATATTGCAGTTTGTTTATGTTGCTTTTGATTCCACTGAGCTGTGAATACTGGGCGAATTCAACTGATGAGAGGTAGGCACCTCGAAACAGTCTGTCTTGGGTTCCCGGTGCGAAAATCCAAAAATAGCTCAGCGAATCCTTTTAAATATATTACTTTTTTATGCTTATTTTTATTGTTTTAAAAACTAGTCGGCTACCCGTCGCTTCGCTCCGGAAGCCTCGCGTATGTAACGGAAAACAATTTGTTATTTATTAAAAAAACACACACACACAAATTACATCAAGTAAAATAAAACTAAAATTTTTTTAAAGTTTTTTTTTTTATTTTAATTTTTGATGTATATATTCTCTCAATTCACGACTGCTTTTAGAATCAGCGTGTGAATCATATATCTGTGATATATTTTTATTTTTTATAGAGATTAGAATGTAATCCTTGTGGTCTAATGCCTAAGACGTCTAACTTCGAGCAGAAGGTTGCATGTTGGATTCCAGTAGATAACTTGTAGAAATTATTTCTATTTTTGTAAATTACAATAATTGCACCAGACCGAAAGAGAAATAAAAGATTTTCGTAATATAGATACAATTTTCAGTCGCTTTTGAGCTACAAATAGTGAGCTTTCAGTATTATACTTAATAGAAATAGTGCTTCTTTCTTTCTTGAGTCTCTTTTTTTTATTTCCATTGATACTTTACAGTGGTTTTTAAGTTTGAAATAGTGATTGTTTTTGAGTAACGAATAGCGATTTTTCAGTATTCTACCTAATAGAAATAGTGATTATTTTTTTTTCTGTTCTTTTTTATCCAATTCCAATTGATACTTTTCAGTGGTTTTTGAGTTACAAATAGTGAAAATTATCTATATGTATTAGCTAGGCCATCAGATTGTTCGATATAGATATTTGAAGAAGAGATTTCAGATGGACGTTAGTTGATATAGATGATAAATGAAGATCATAGCTTGTATACGAAATTCTTCGCAACAAATTGATTGTGAGTATTCTTTAGAGTGAAGATAACCAAATTCTGTTGAATTGTGACTCAAAGACCTAAAGTTGTATGTGAGTTAAGACAACGTTTTCCAATTATATGGCAACTTTATTTAGAGTTTGTCCTTGAGTTCTGTTATAATTTCGGTTTCTATGAGATCATTATCGAATGAACAGCATTTAAGTTGAGTTCCATTGCAGTATGCAAACTTGGGATTGATGTTTCGCAACAATATTATTGGAGATCCAATCTTCAATGACAAACGATGTTGAGGAATACCGCTGAGATTCAATGCGTTCAGACACTTGGGCATATAGAGATGTTCGTGTGATGGATTATCAGAAGTGTCAATTTTATTCGCACTTGTATTGTATGCTCTGTAGTCTCTCCTTGTATTCTTAGACTTATCATTCGATTGATGTTATCGACACTCTCGTTCATCTCGTTTATCCAATTCCAATTGATACTTTTCAGTGGTTTTTAAGTTACAAATACTGATGTCTCAGTATTCTATCTAATGATGTACTGCGTCTTTCTTTTTTGACTTTCTTTTTAATTACAATTGTTACTTTTCAGTCAAATTCAGTTCAGTTTTGACAGATGAGTCAAAAAAGCAATATGAAAAGAGTTGTAGTTCCCATGGCCTAATGGGTAAGATGTCTGACTTCGGATCAGAAGGTAGCAGGTTCGATTCCTGTCGCGGATGTTTCATTGAAAAAATTCTTTCTATTTTTCATTCTCACAGAAAACTGCGCCGGACAGACAGACAGACAGAGAAATAAAAAATTTTAGTAATGTAGATTGTCACTTTTCAGTGACGTTTGAGTTACATTTATTGATGGTTTTTGAGTTGCAAATAGTGATTTTTTCGGTATTCCACCTCAAAAAAAGAGTGCTTCTCTCTTTCTTGACTCTGTTTTCTTTACTCCAACATCTGGCGTGTACACCCACATATTTTTCAATATCACATAGGATTTGGTTAAGTAAGAATATTTAAAATATTGCAACGTGTACACCCACATATTTTTCAATATCACATAGGATTTGGTTAAGTAAGAATATTTAAAATATTGCAATGTTTCAGCAATTATCGTTCTAATTGTCAGTTTCGAATTACAAATAAACTGACTGATGTGAAATAAATAAACAATGTTGAGATTCAAAAAAAAGATTGAATACATTCCTTATTGATGGGAGAAAGGAAAGGAGATATAAGTCAAAAAACCATATAAAGAGAGTTGTAGTCCCTATGGCCTAACGGATAAGGCATCTGACTTCGGATCAGAAAGTTGCAGGTTCGATTCCTGTCGCGGATGTTTCATTGTAAACATTATTTCTATTTTCCATTCTCTCAGAAAATTGCGCCGGACAGACAGACAGACAGAAAGACAGACAGACAGACAGAGAAATAAAAGATTTTAGTAATATAGATTAGCTCGTTTCTTATACTGAAATATGCGTACCGAGATTCAAGAAGAACCAGCCATCGGATCAAAATTCACTTGGGTTAGAGCGGGAAACACTTACACACACAGACCGAGGGATTTAATGAGTCTCACTTTATGATCGTTCAAATTATTTAACATCCAAATTCCGACGGAAATTTCGATCTATATAATACATTTATTGTTTTTACAGTATTTACTTTCGTGGATGTTGATCTAGGATAAAAATAATGTGAAAACGACACTTCACTGCACTGCTCTAATTCCAAAGCAAGTAAAGTTTTAGATTGCTTTTAAGAATTGAAGAAAACAAACAAATAAACTTTAAAGCAGATAAATTAACTCTGGAACTAGTTTAAAAAAGGCTCGTTATAAAAAGAAAAGATTATAAGTCGACAGTTGTCAATTAGAGATTATCATCCACGCTACTGTGAAACTCTAAACTGACGTCAAGTGAATACACGATCTCTTTTATTGTTATTATTCAGATATTGTACAGTTAGTCGCATTATTCTGATACTGTCAGTCTCAGTAGTGTAACTACGGTGAAATATCTCTGCCGCGCATCTACCACGGCAAGTGTATTTTCCAAAGATGAAAAATGTTTAAAACTGCATTTAAAACTTTAAGGTCAAGCCCGTTTCCCACATTAAGCCCTGCGCCCTAAAAACCCGTGACGTGATGTTTGTTGTTACTTATTTGTAACCTTTTTTGTTACTTATTTGTAGTTAAACCAATGCCCTAAAAGATCTAAAAAGTTTGTGGCAAAAGCTCAAAAAACACCGTGAGTATAATAGTTAGAAGATAAAATTTAACGTGTATGGATATAGTTATGGACGAATTTAAAAGCTATCAGACTTGCTTAATTATTATTTTTTTTAGATTTTAAAAATTTAAAAACTTACAAAATCTTTAAAAAAACTGTACTTCAAACCAGGTTTCAAATATTTTAATAGGCCTTCCTCAGTGAATGATTAGGAACAGGAGAGCAGGTAACATATGGAGATTAGGGACCAACGGAATCACTGAAGAAAATACGAAAAACGGAGTTTGCCAATGGGTGAGAAGCTGATTGCCACTTCACCCAGCGGAATTCACAAAAAGCAAGATTTATGTGGTGATGTATACAAACAAAATAGATTGGTGTACCACCTAGCGGAGCGTCAGTGAGAAATGTTGAATTTTTTAATACCACCTATCAATGTTTACATAATGTTAACGGATGAAAACTGAATCTGTTAAACTAAAAGGTCCTTGGGTTTTTTTAGGGAAATCATATTGATCTTTTGCTTTTGCGGAAACGCAGTCGTTATTACATTTGTCCGAAGATAGATTGAAAATGGACTCTTTGCATTTTCGAAGGTAATGTTGATCTTCTTTGGCGAGGATAGAGGGATTGGAAGTGTGGAAGGCGTGTCCAAATTTTTGGGAATGCTGCTCACTAGCATATGGCTCGCACGTGTTCCAACATGCGTTCCTCCATGGATCGGCGTTTTGACCCAAGATAAAAATTATCACACCCCAGGCACGGCAATGAATTCACAGCACCTTTGGTTTTACCTAAACTTGTAAGACGTAATCGTAACTTTTTTGCAGTAGTACTCTTACTACTAGCGGTAAGGAAAATATTGTGTTTACATAATAACTTATACAGAGCCGGAAACAAACGGCTCTTTGTAATTTTTATCTTGGGATTATAAAAGTTATAAAAGTTACAAAAGTCACCGATAGAGGGAAATTTGGCGATGTTGTAACCTACATAGGAGAATTTCCATACAATGCAGATTAAAGCCGTTTTCCCATCCTTTTAATTCGGGCTAAAAAGGACAACTGGTATGGAAGGACTTGCGGAAAGTTATCTATACAAGATCAGACGCCTATAGCCACTTGAATACAACGATTATGGTAGGTGACTGACATTGGCTCATGTTTCTTACCAGAATGGAAGTCGGCGATTCTTGACGAATCTGTGGGGATATGAAGCCCATTTTTATCTGCATGGAACTGTCAACACCCAAAATTGTTGAATTTGGGCAACCAAACCACCTCATGTGTTTCAGGAAATCCTATTACATTCATCAAAAATGACTGTTTAGTGTGACTTCACAGCAGATTTCATCGAAGGACCATTTTTTTTTAGATAATTTTTTGAGAACATCCGAACAACAATTCTTGTGATTGTGTGCTTCATTTGTACTGGGTTCCTGGGCATCTAGATATTGATGGAAACGAGAAGACTGACTGGTTGGCCAAGAGGGGATCTTCTTTACTTCCGATTGGCCCAGAACCCTTCGTGGGATTCTCCTTTGATCTAGGCAAACGATTACTTGGGACTGTCTTGGGAAAACAGTTCCATAGGCATTGGATTGCCTCGCAAGATAAGAGGCAGGCCAAATTCTTTATTAAAAGGCCTGACCATTGCTTTGCAATGTCAATTCTAAATTTTGATAAAAACATTGCAAAATGATTGCAGGGGTTCTTACAGGACACTGTACTCTCAATAGACACTTACATTTACTTGGCATATGCCAAAGTATTGTAGGAAATGTGGAATGGATCAGGAAATTCCTGAATATATTTTATGCTTCTGCCCAACTTTGGCTAGGACAGATGAGTGATCTTTGACAAGATTCGTCCTACGACTGATATTATCTCCACCTTTAAAATTAAGGTCATTTTATTCTTTTGTAATTCCACAGGACTTCTCATGACCACTGAATCTCATCATAGCTTTGATGAGTTATCATTGTCATAGTCAATGTTTTCATGAGGGGACACAATGGACCCAATTATGAGGTCTGAGTGACCAATGGCAATAGCCGACCCTCTTTCTATCCTTATCCTTATGCTTAATTTGACTAAAAATGCTAACCTGTGTTGGGAAGTTATTGGTAATGTTCTGCCATGCAAAATTTTCTTTTTAATTATTGCAATTTCATTATTATGAAATCAGATGACTAAGAGAATCCTATTAGGTAGTTGCAGATGAAATGAGAAAATGGAAACTTTCATTCCTCGCTGATGGATTGCCTGATGGAAAGGACACATGCTTAGCATGTGACCAGAAAGTAGGATTGTTATGGTAGATAAGCCTCCGACCTTACCCACTAAGATTCCTGAAATGGTCCCTGAAGACACTGTGAAGTTCTTGAACAAGATGGAGAGTAAGAATATTGGTATAGTTGCTCTTTATGTGGAAGCTCGGCAGCATCGCGAGCGAGATGGCGAAGAAAATCAACTTGTCGTTTGGATGTGAGGAGGGAACCACATCCAAAAACACGGTGTACCTCTGGTTCCAGAAGGTTGAGGCAGGTCATGAAAGTCTGAAAAATCAGGAACTAGGCCATGGACAGTCATCAATGACGACGAACAGACCCTCCGACAGCTGGATTTTATGAGATCTCCACGTTTTATGAGATCTTCACCAGATTTTATGAGATCTGGTCACGTGGGGAATGCCTTAGTCCATTAAGATGTTGCAGGAGGAATCAATCTCAAGGACTTTTTGGAATCCAGCATAAACAATTACGTTGACCGCACTTGACAATATGTGTTTCAAACATAACTTTGAAACACATATTGATTAGTATTGTGCCCTGGCTATCTAATTGAAAATTCTCTGAATTACTTGAATTGTCTGCCGATTTACAATAAAGAGTTAAAACTTTACAGTAATTATATAATTAACAGCTAAACCAGTATCACATCCTATACGATCAGTGAAGGCAAAATGCGAGAAGCATATAATTGATCTGTGTAATCAAGTTGGGAGGGCTGGCTGGGAAAGAAACGACCATCGACTTATAAACTAATTAAATTACTATCAAAATTATGAAAACTGGATGATTGTCTTTATATGAGCTTATAGAAACCTTTAAAGACCGAATTTTTGACTAATCTTACCGTGACACGTTTCGGAAGTTGACCGATGAAAACATTATCTAAATTGGCTTGTAAATTCCCTCCAGAGATAAATACTTTACATTCGACTTTTTTTAAAGGATATTTAGCTGGAATGGTGGATAATTTTTTGAAATGAGATAATAAAACACTCAGGCTTACTTTAACTTTACGAACAAATAACGAAGAGTATTCTATAAGAACTTTACAGTTTGAGTTTTGGGTGGAGAAAGGAGATAAAAAATCTACGTTTGTTGCAAATAAAAGTCTTACAAATAAGTTGGATATTGACATCGT
Organism: Thereuonema tuberculata; assembly: GCA_023159025.1. NCBI lineage: Eukaryota > Metazoa > Arthropoda > Chilopoda > Scutigeromorpha > Scutigeridae > Thereuonema > Thereuonema tuberculata. The sequence goes on from JAFIDM010000179.1 coordinate 351,763, forward strand.
TTATTATCAAACGTTCTTCTTTGAAGAGGTCACAAAGAAGTGATCCGACCAAGTCAAGTGTTTTGCTTTGAGCAACCAAACTATTATAAGTTTTCATTTCTTCATTACATCTCTGTACTGATGATCAAGATGGTTGAATTTATCTCATTCATCCATGTATCATCCCGAAGCTTTCAGTTGTGTTGCTTTCGAATCTTGACCTTGATTTAATAAGGTTTCAAAATAGACCCGATAAGAATAACAATTATGTGTGGATGAAATTTATTTATCTCCTAAAAATACATCGACTGACTAAATAAAGATTGAAGTAATAGATTAAAAGGGGTTACTTTATCATTTGCTTCAAGGGGAGAGTTGTCATTTTCTTTTACAATTTCCAGCCTGATATTTAAAATGGATTTCGAGAGGTCTAGGTATTCGTCTCCCACCTCTGAAATGACAAATTCAATCGCCGAAGTTTGTGGAAGAGAAGGATGATATTCAATATCTGTATTATCTTCAATGATGACTTGTAGTAACTTCAATGATGTCGGAGAAAGATCGAAAAGATCCAGTTCGGATTTAAAACATTCGGATTTAGAATGAAGTAAATGAGTGCCGTCATTTTTGTTTGATTACAAATCAAAAATATCATGACCGGGTTTTTTTTTTGTTTTTGCAACGTTTGTCTTATCGACTGCTCTCCTAAAAATGAATATATTGGAAATGAAAATCGTCTTTTCGATGTCAAAGTCCACTTTCTGCTTAACCGAAACCGTATTTCAGAACACTTCTCCTAATAGGGATTTTGCCTATTCTTTAAAATCTTTTCCCGTTTCTAAATCTTACTACAACTTGCTAGAGCCTTTAGTCATAGTGAAAAGACAAACGGCACCGTCACCCACATAGCAGGTTTTTAGTGCCTGGACAGAAACATATACAGTTAACCAAGAACAAACATATAAAAAGAAAAAGAAAGAAAGAAGAGAAAAAAGGAGAAAAAAAATAAAAATTTTAATTTCTTATTATTACATAATTAAGCCAAAAAAAATAAGGTTATAAAATAACTCCTTGTTATTATAAATAAATCAATAAATAAGAAGATTTCCAGGATAATCACACGAAAACTGTTTGGGCCCACCCCACACTGCCCTTTGGAACGCCAAAGGCCCTTTCCAAAAAGCCATGTACAGTTCGGACCCCATCTTCCCCATTCACCCATCACGTGAGCAGCCTGAAAAAAGAAATAAATACAAAAAAAAACATAGAATAACAAAAAAAATTCATAAAATTAAAAAAGTGTAAAAAAAAAATTAATGTCCCCATTAAAAAAACAAAGCGTAAAGGTCTTCGCGTCCGGCGGCCAACAACGGACGACAGAAATGAGGCCGTTCCTCCCAAAAGTAATACATGTGTAAAATGTAAAAACAATGAACATAAAAACAAAAAAAGGCAAAAGTGTGATAGAGCCTGTCTGCCTATCATAAAAGCCATCTTTTGAAAATTGGTTTAGTACATCGAAATAAAGATCCAAATACATTCCCCAATCTGGACCCCCTTTGAAATCGCGAACCAACAAAGACTGGAATATCGTTACCTCCTCCTCCTACAGATTGTTTTTGGTCATATTGAAGGCAAAGAGATGGATCTGAGTATGGTTAAACTATGGTTAAACTATGGTTAAACTATGGTTTAACGATAATTTGATTTATATACCAAATCTACACTTGGAATTCTACACATATCATTGTAATTCAAACGTATTAAAATTTGTCCTTTTTAAAAAAGTAAAAATATAAAACGAGTTAAAAAATATGTAGATATCTTTAAGGGGCAGTGACAGCCTTTTTCTTGCAAAGTTATGTATGCAAAGTTAATTTTTGATTTTGTATGATATTGATCAGAAGTTAGTTAAAATCTTCATTACATGAACTTATTCTTCGAAAGAAAAGTTACTTTTTCATTTTAAATTAAATGAAATTTAAGAATGTAATACATATAGTTATTTCAAAAGTTTACTAAAAAGTTTACCTTACTTCTTGTTTTCTTTAGTATTGATTCGGTTAAAAGAATATTATTAAAAGAAAATGGATTTGAAGGTTCGATTTTGAAAAATAGAAAAAGTTGTACTTGCATAAAATAAAGCATATTTTCAGTTAATATTCTCAATTGATTAAATATTGTTAATACGAATAACATAAAAAGATAGCGAGTTTTATTTTCTGTTAGTAAAGGAGAAGAAAGGATGAAAATACTGAGTTACAAGCAAAGATGAGTTTCAAAGGGGAATGAAAATAAAGGTCTTTTCTACATTTCACATCGCTGTATTCAAGTTGAGAATTTTTTGTTTATTTTGTTTAATGGTGCGGAGAGGACTAATTTAAGACTAATCTCTAGAAGTTCGAAGATTTCTTAATCCGTACTAATCAAAGAAAGAACTTGCTTTCTTATTTTCTACAATAGCTCTCACAGTAAAGTTATTTGTTTATTTCTCAGTTATTAACTTGGAAGACGTTAGATAAGAAAGAATTTGAATTTCAAGGATTCCTTACTGCTTTTATCAGACGTTGAAGGATTTTTTTACATTGAATGAAGAAAATCTCTTTCCTTCGTTAGTTAGTTTCTGTTCTTGTAACTATTTGTGTTTGTTCTTGATCTAATTTCGAGTGAATGTCATTTAATACTGAATGAAACGTGGTTCTTTGTTTTCATTTTTCGCAAACCTTGACATAAATTTTAAGTTTTAAAATTTTTCTTAACAAATTATTTATTAAATTACTCACAGATATAATTATTTCTTAAAACCAATTCCCAACTACTTTTATATTATATTATATGAAAATTAAAAAATCAAAGAAAATTTTCTTTAATGACAAACAGAATAAAATAATGTATTTCAAAAATATTTTCCAAGATAAGTATTTTCAAAACATTGAGATTTTCTTCATTTTTGTACATAATATTTAAACTTCATTTATAATGAGAAAAATGCCGTGCTGGCGTGGCCGTGCGGTTTAGCCGGCGGGCTGCCGTTGTGGCCGATGCGCCAGTAACCGGGTTCGAATCCCGGTGGTGGCATGGCTGTTTCTTTCTTCTTCTGTGTTTCGTCCGTTTCCCACCTGGGACTTACTATCTCAGGGTTATCCTGGACGGGGTTTAATTCTCGTCCCCCCTTTCTTGAATTTCACTAGCCTCGCCCTGACGTTGTCAGGTTGAGCTAGTTACGTGGTCCCTAGTTGGCCAAATTCGATAAAAGGAAGGAATGAGAAAAATATTATTGTTCAATATGAATGTTGTGATGTTATTTGTTAAGTTTGAAATTATGAATAATTATTAGTTTTTGCTCTGGAAATAAAAAAATTAATTTCAATTAGTATCTATTTTTTATAAGGTGAGAAATAATGTTGGTGATTTTCATATAATTAAAAACCAGATACAGTTGGAATTTCTTGTGAGTAAAAAATTCAAAACTTGAGAAAAATGACGTCCTAATATTAAAACTTTAGGACAAGATTAGTATTTTTATAAGAAGTGAAATAGTAGGAAAAACTTTTTGTTTTATTTTTAATAAAAAGTAAGATTTCAGATAAAATTAAGAATCTTCAAATGTAAATTTTTACTTGTGCCTAATTATAAGTTATAAAACTCAATGGACAAACACTGTCGAACACATAAAGTGGTTTAAAATATATGTAATTAAAAATTCATTAAAAATACTTTGTAGTGGAGAGCTTTCGAAGCCTATGTGGCTTTAAATTGTCAACATTTGACACAATTAAAATTTAGCCAATTTGTACAAAACAGAAATGGCAAATTTAAATCAATCAAATTGAGTTTTGATTGTTACAGGACATGTTGTTAATAGTACAATGAAAATGCTGCGTAATAAACTTTATGGAATGTCATCGTGGTGTTAGTTGAGAATTGTCCCTCTGGTGGTGAATTTAGCAAACTGGTTTTTTATTCTTATATATCCGGATTCTGGTTTCAAAGTGATAGATGGCATATAGTTGGTCCTGATGTATCCACATATGAAGTTGCCGTCATGCTGCCTGGAAAATCTGCTGATAATTTCTCAAAATAAATAAAAATAAATAAATTATTTGAGAATGAAATTTATAACATAATATCTATTAGTTTTGTCAATTTCTTCGTTTTATTTCTTTTGTATTCATTGAAGGCTGGGTTATTCAGATAATATTTAATATTGAAGTTGGGAGTGCTGAATTATATAGATTGAGGGCGAAAATAAAATTTCCCTTTTTGGTTTTGTTAGGTTCAAAGCTTAATATAATAGGCTCTTTAAAATTAGCTAAATGTCCCGTATCGCATGTATGCTTAGCTGTGAATGAGGACTGTGTAAAGCCTTTTTTATAGCACTTTTATGTCCTGAAAATCGTTCTTTTATGTTGTTGCCTGTTTTTCCAATATAATAGCATGCATTATCGTTACATTTAATTAGATAAAAACAATTTTGTGGCTCGGTGATGTCTTTATTATTTTTAAAGATAGACGTATTAGAGGACAACTTATTACTGAGTGTGAATATAGTTTTAATATCCACTTTTGTAAACTGTTTTTTTAGAAATTTGGCCAAATGTGGTTGAGAACCAATTCATCAGCGATGCCCAATGCCATGCGGAGAAAGTACGAGATTCAATGAGATGCGGAATTGACAGCGTTTCGGCTGGGTGATTTTTATGACACATCTCAGATTACGGACGGGAGTCAATTCTTTCAAATGAAGCGACCAGCGTGGAGGAATCTACAACTGGTATTACATGGATCATCATTTCCCCAATACATCAAAGTAGGTGCGACCATCGTAGATTCCCTACCATTCCTCTCTAAGAGGAAGACGATAATGTCCCGCAGTCCCACAAAAAAATCAGAGGCACAATTTTCCTTTTGATGATGATGAAAGTTCTACCATTGAATTGGAATCAATGTTCCATAAATCCTAAAATATAACCCTGGTATTGAAAATTATGTAAATTACGTATCTACTTTTTTTATTTTATTTAAGAAAAGAAAAAAAAGAGAATCCTGTATCTGTGTATAACAATTTCAAAAATGAAAACAAAAAGATTTTTTTTTATGAAACAGCATTCAGGGTCATATGTAGTACAGAGGATCAATTGTTCTATATGTGTTGTTCTATCTTTGTCAATTTATAATTGATGGGTTCCAAGAAAAACCGACATTAAAGATTACAGCAATTTTCATAGATCTTACAGCAGCAGCTTTAAACCGAGTCTGGAGGAGACAAAAGTTTATTAAAATCGCGCATGATACCTGTTTAAGAGGAAAGCCCTTATTTGGATGAGATTTAGATGAAAAGAAGAAAGATCAGGGTTAAATTCAAGGGTGTTTTTCCAAAACACATCACACTCGGGTTGGAGTCCCTGAAGGTTCAAGTCTCAGTCCACTGCTCTTCCTTATATACATGAACAATATCCACCAACATATTTCAAACAACAGAAAAATAGCATGTTATGCAAATAATACAGCAATATGGCAAACAAGTCAAAATCATTTAGAACCCGAAAAAATCCTAACAAAATCAATACAAGGCGTAGAAAGATGGGCCAAGGACCTCAAAATACAAATCAATCAGATAAAACTGCTCACTACGGAGAGGGAAAACAGACAAAAATTCAACTCAGAAATTAAAATAAGTAACACAGTAATTGAATAAGTAGAATCTCCTAAATAATTAGAAATCACTCTTGATAACACAACTACGATTCTCTAATCACATTGAAAATAGTTCCAACAAAGCCCTTAAAAAAATTAAACATTTTCAAAAGGTTACGTGGCACAAATTGGGATTCCAAATCTAAAACAACATATATAACGCTCATAAAACCCATAACGGAATATGCTTCACTTATTTGGGCTCTTGCATCTTCAAGCCGAAAAGAGAAACTCGATAGAGCATAATCAAGAGCTGCTAAGATCATCCTAGAAGCAGTCTCTTCTAGGAACAATATAAAAGCTCAACAAGAATGTGGACTCCTTTCACTTGAAGACAGAAGAAAGCTGTCAGCAATAAAATTTGCCAATAAGATTAGTAGTCAAGACATTCACCATAAAAAAAAAAGAAAAAACTAAACATTTTACAATCATCATATTTCAAACAGTTTTTAAGCATTTAAAAAAGAAATCAGGACTTAAAAGGTCGTCTATCCTACAATAAGATCAAGATATCAGAAACATATTAACTTAAAGCATGTTTCTTTTAACTTACATAAACAGCCACTTCTACTTACTAAAACCCAGTAAATACCAAATTTAATCTAAATCTTATAGAAATCTGCTCAAAAAAGACTTCCAGAAAAATATCAAAAGAAAACATCAGATACAATAAATTATCTAATCAAACCCAATTACATTGCTGCGTACACAGATGGATCGTCAGGTGATGATCTTAATCAAGATGGAGTAGGTGTATTATTAATTCTAACAGATGAAGAAAAAATACCAATTATAAAATGGAGCAGGCAAAAATAGCCTCAAATTATACTAGTGAACTCATAATTATACAAGCAGCTCTTAACAACTATCTTTCAAAACCCGCTACTAAACAACAAAAGCAATTATTATTTTCTGTGACTCAGTCAGCTTTAGAAGCGATCACTAACGGAAAAAACTTACTCGGGATATACAATGGCTTTTAATGACTTTACATCATCTTGATAAGACATGCACCTTACAATGAATACCTGCTCATGTAGACATTGAGGATAATGAAAGAGCAGATCAGCTAAAGAAGCAAGAAAGTTAGTTCAAGACCAACTACCACTGACACTTATGAATGCCAATGCAGTTGCAAAGGCAAGGATTTCACTCAAAGAAAAAGTATTAAATAGGTGAAATCAACGAAAATAGACAGTATACTGCAGTCATAGCAAAGCTCAGAACTGAGCATTAAAAGGTGTGAACATTCATACTGACACCTGTAGAAATTATCCAGGAACTCAGCTGATCATATTTACTCTTGTCCAGTTATTATCGTGGCATTTCACAAGATGGAACATAACCCAAGAAAGTTTCTTTTCATCGATAGAGCCAGCAATGTCACCAGGGCTGGGCGTATGGATATATATAAACTCTTCATTGGACACGACAACGACGATAACAACAACTAAAAACGTTATTATCTTCAAAGAAAAATCACATTTCTCTAATTTTAAGAAAAAACAAAAGAAAAAAACCTCATGTTATCTTATCTTTTTCTTGAAAATATGCAAATTTTGGTCTCAAATGCCTAAATGCAAATGATATGTAAATTGTGGGTCAAATCATCTTATTTTATTCGGCCAGTGATTACTATTTGTAGTTAAAAATTTTAGCAATACCTTTGCTATTGTGTCCTGGAAGTATCAATACACAAACGGATTATGATAACGAAGGTCTTTCTTTGGGGAAACGGATAATAAATATAAAAGTTAAATTATCCCAATACAGGCATCTGTGATTCTCGGGGTTGGTGGAATTAAGGTTTCGGAGTTTCTGATCAAAGGGACCGATGTGCAGCCTCCGGGAAAGAAATCTGCTACCCTTTCTTCAGAGAGCTGGGTGATCATGTGGAGGATGATATATGCACGGGGATTGAACTTGGACTTCTCCAGGCCAAAGTTAAGCCTTTTTCACTAATTATTCAGATTAGATAATACTCTAGAAATTCGGAAATATTCCTTCAAATCACATCTAAAGATTTTTATTACAAATAAGCATTAAAGATAACAAAATCCTAAACAGGAATTTTAAATACGTTTTTTGATATAACCGATGTTCTTTATGTCCACTTTCATAAAGCAAACCATACATCAAATGTATGTTTGCCATTTCAGAAAACGAATACAAACTCATACTGTTATCTGTTACGCAACTATATATGAAGAAAATGAATGAAAGCGAATTTTTTCTCTGGATTTTTAATAATACATTTCAAGCACATTTACAATAGATTTTTGTGAAAGCTTATATCAAAGATTATCTCTCGCTATTCACCGCGGACTTGGATGCTGGCTATATGTTGAAAAACACAAACAATACATATTTGTACATCTTCCAGGTCGTCAAATATTCCCTGTATTCACTATCGATAATTAGAAAACGATGTATTTCCGACTCTGGTTCCGACTATATATTAGATATTTTTTACTGATTTGTCTATGAAGACAAATCACTGACGTTTGTCGGTCCCTTCAGAAAATACCTTACATATACGTTATGCGCTAAAACAAACGATACTGAACCTCACAAGACTTTCTTGCTCATGCGCAACACGTGATGACCTCATCGAACGTCGTCATGAAAACGTAACAGTACGGCTATTTTGTTGGAAGCTTGATAGATGTTCAAATGGTGTTAACAATGGAGGAAAATATTTTTATTATGGAGTATTATTTTCGGTCATACTGAGTTGGACGTTCGAATGGACTAAGTTTGCTATACGTTGGAAATGCATTTCGAGAACGATTTCAAATATCACCATCTATAAGCATGGTTGTTAGCCCTCACTAAAAAATTTCGTTCGACGCGACGGGCAGCGTTCTCACACATCGCAAAGGTGAGGACGTCCAGTTATACTGACAACAAAGTCTCCTCTAGCAAGTGTTACAGTCGTCTACAGGAAGCCTCCATCGAACATCCTTAAAAGTGAATCTTAGTCAAATCTACGAGACGAATGTTCAAGAAAATTGGTGATTTTGTTTAAAAGATTCAGACCGGACATCGTTTGAGCAATGCCTATAAGGATGCTGCAATCGTTTACTGTGCGTCGATGTTAGCGATGGCGTAAGATGATGAAGCTTTCCTGTCAAATGTCTGATTTTCTGATGAAAGCCATATTCATTTGAATCAATCGACAAACAACCCGCTTTCTGGAATTTGAAAGGCCAGACATCATTGTGGAAAACCACCTTCCATTGTGGTAGTGTAACATATGGGCAGCATATCGAACACGTGCCTCAGAAAACCCGAAAATTGACTTCCATGTACCGCAAGCTTTTCTACTATTTGCATTGCGAATGTCACATAAACCGTTTTTTATATGCAGCTATTTCAGTATCGTTTGTTTTAGTGCCTACTGTATTTTCTGAAAGAATATAAAAATATAAATCAATAATGTAAGTAGATTTTCAAAAGCAATAAGAGAAAAAGACTTTTGATGTTTACCGTGCGAAAGTGAGCTCATGCTGGAATGACGTGATGCTGATGCTGCCATTGTTAGCTAATGAGATATGCTGACTTCTTGAAGTAAGAAGGAATAAGATATAAGAGGATGATCTGATTATACAACCTAAATTTGACAGATTTTTTTTTTAAATATATTATTGGGTGCCATAATTAAAGAGGAGGTGTTTAGATACGAATTGCCAAAAAGGTATTGGGCCAAACTCCACCAAATTTGGTGTGAACAATATTTAGATCATGGGATTTGATTTCTAAAGAAATAAACATTCGTTCAAAATTTCGCCACCAGAGGAAAAATGGCGCTGGAACCAACATATATAGAGAAAATTGGACGTAAAAAATAAAGTTTACAATCAGTAATTCTTATTTGGCAACATTTAAAGATGTGATTCAATATGTTTTCCTTGCGACTGTTCCAATAACTGCATTTTGTGAACAGTATTTCTTACAGCAGAACGCAACAGATCTCCAGTGATTTTCCTCACTGTCCTTTAACGTTACTAAGAATATGCCTCTTTGGTACACCAAGGTTTTCAAATATCCCCAGTACCAAAAGTCACAGAGAGTGACTTATAGCCAACTCGTTGGAAACGCTCGAATATTCTGTCTTCTGTGAAATGCTACCGTAATACTTGCTGTGCACCCAACTCAATAAGAGGGGTGCTCCATCCTAGATAAATATGATGGATTCGAGGCATCCATGCTGTTGAAGTTATGGAATAAAGAATCAAGCAGCATTCGTTGATACCTCTCAGCATTGATGGAGCAAGTTACGGAACCGTTTAGTGTTATTTCTTCAAAAAGTACGGACCGATGATGACCGAAGCAGTAAAGCTACACCATACAGTGACTTTCGATGAGTGCACAATGATACAGTGACTTTGATGAGTGGTGCTTTAATATCGGACCACCAACGCACAACCATAGCACATCAGTCAGACCTAACACACGCTGATTGTTTTCATCCTTCTATAACTTACAATCTACTACGTCAGTTTAGAGTTTACTGCAATCTGCATATTTCCGTGCTTCCAGCGCCAGTTTTCCCATAGCGAAATTTTGAACTAATTTTTTTTTCTTTTGAAATCGAAACCCCATGGTTTAAATAGTGTTCACTATTAGTTTGGCCCAGACGTTTTTGGTAATTGGTATCTAAACATCTCTTTAATTATGGCCACCCGATATTATTGATTGTAAGATGTGTTACTTTTAGATAGAAAAAAACATTGTAATATAGAAGATTTTTTTAATTAATTAAACTTTTTACTTAAAAAAAGTTTTTGATTTGTTTAAAAATCAATAGATAAATTGATTGATAAATTAAATAGAATTTGAAATAAGTAAATAAAACAATAAAAAATTATTTGATTTCTTAATTAGGGCAAGGGGGGGCACATTTCAACAGGAGAAACCTGTTCGAATTTCCCGCCACAATAATTAAGAAGTTTCCAGCACTGATACCAGATGGCGGCTGCTTTTCCCACTTTTAATTGTTTGGTTGACACTTCCTGAATGAACATGTGCTAAAATGCTTACAACGTATTTATTTGTTTTGAATTTCGTAAGGATTTTCTGACATTGTGACAGTTGCAGAGATAAGTTAATTTATGAAATAATAAAGCCTACGGAATGTATGTGTGATTATTGTAGAACCTAAATACATCCTTCTTGTTTATTTTAATAAAAGTCTTTATTTATTACTTGCAACCCGGGAAAAGTGGAGCCTCCCAACCTACGACTGCTTTTAGAATCAGCGATTGCGTCTAAGACATATTTGTATTTTTTGTAGGGATTAGAACGTAGTCCCCTGTGGCCTAATGGAGAAGACGTCTAACTTCGCAACCAAAGGTTGCAGGTTCAATTCCCGTAGCGAACTACGGAAATTATTTCTATTTTCAAAAATCACAAAAATTGCTCCAGACAGACATACAGAGAAATAAAAGATTTTATATAATATATGATTAATTAAGCTTAGCATTTTGATAATAGTTGATTTGATTCAACAATAGTAATGATAACTTATTTAAAAAAAATTAAGTTAATATGAAATTGTCTTTCTTAAAAATGTGTTAATTAGAATATAGTCTCCGTGGCCTAATAGATGAGACGTCTAACTTCGGATCAGAAGGTTGCAGGTTTGATTGCCGTAGCGAACTCGTAGAAATTATTTCTATTTTCTGGAAATCACAACAATTGCGCCGGACAAACAGAGAAATATTTTAGATTGTAATGTGGGACAAATTTGAACAACGTCTTGAGGGCACATTGAACAGTATTGAAATCTGCCCCACAAGAGTAATCTATCAATACTGTGGAAATTATTTTAGAAATTTTATAGAACTAAACTAATGATGATATAATATTTGTTTTTTAGGGCATACGTAAAGAAAAGAAACAAACCTGAAATATCCAGTATGTTATTCAGGAAGCAGAAAGGGCTGTCAATGAAGGAAAACTTTCATTAAGAGCTGCAGCATCGAAATATGGCAAGACTCACACAGCATTCTTTTATCAAGAGAAGAAGTTTAAGAAAGGTGATGTCGTAAATGAAAAACATAGTTCTCGATACATCACTCAGCAGATGTTCACCGAGAAGCAAGAGTGTCTATTAGTTGACTACGTTTCTAATGCTGTAAGCTTAATTATGGCATGACTTACACAAATACGTCAATTAGCAAATGATTACGCTAGGAAATTAGCGTGAGAATCTTCACTTACGGTAATGAATATAATGTGAGCATTTGTGAAACCCGGAATACGGCCCTTTTCCAGACGTCGTCTCTAACTTACAGGGACAGACCTATTGACCGACCCAATCAAACTGCTGATCCATCTGATGAACACCAGAACAACCAAATGAAAATGAAGAAAATCCTGGTCGTAGCACAGTTATTATCACCCCAGAAGATGTGCGACCTCATCCAAAAGCTGACCAAGATAAGTGCAGAGACCGAGAAAGAAAATTAAGTCCTGCATTTTAAAGAGTCTCCCTTTAAAAACCAGATCCAAGACGAAATTCTGGCCTAACGAAAGGCAAATGTTTGTAAGGTGTCTGTCAAACGAAAGACGATCTCCATGAAAAAAATAACTTTCTTCTAGTGGTGACAGTGGTGTTAGAGAATTTTCCGTTCATGACGTGATTCATCACGAACGGAAAATTCTCTATCATGTAGAGTTCCTTCATCTGATTGATGAAGGAACTCTACAAGATTTCCTAACTGTGGGAACCGAACCCAAGGGAATTGTTTCCAACGATTTTCTGTTGACTGAATTTGCAATACGTTGGACACAGAAGAAGATGGGCTCAAATATAAAGTCAGAGTCATGAGAAGGTTTCGAGAAACGTGGAATTTCACGTATCCTGAAATAGAGAACTGCAGTGAGATAGACAGGCTGATAATTGTTATGCAATTGACACATGCGGAGAATTCAGGAGGAACCTCTTGCATTATAACAATGAAACACTTGACGTGGACTTCAGTTGTTTTAAAGAAAAAATAATGTGACCATGGCAATGCTCTTTTCATGACATTTTGGTGGCATTAATTACTTCTAACAGACGGCCTCGACACTAGACAACACACGACCTGGACAGTGTCCAAAAGCTGTTCAAAGGTACATGGGGCACTTTTGAACATTTGCAGAAGTTCATTGTGATGTAATTTATGTTTTTTAAGATTGTTGTAATTGTTGTAAATCATAAATTTTCAAATGTATATCAAGTCATATCTTATCATTCTACGGTCAAATTATGAAATGTACAATAGGATGTGAATGACAAATTATAAATAAAAAATTGTTGAAATATGCCCCCCCCCCCCTACTTAACAACTGATCTAATAACTTAATATTTTGAGTCGTGAAGAGCTAAAGGCTTATCTAAAGCTTCCCTGTAGACCTCGTTTGGCTCCAAAAGGAACCTTTCACAATTTAAAAAGGAAATTTTAGATACCGAATAAATTGTTTTTACTTATTGTAACTTGTATTCCAATTATGTTTGTACACACTTTTTGAAATTAAATTACTGTAATAAATAATCTTATTATCTGGATTAAGAAGTGGAAATTTAAACAGTTTAATCATTGACGATTTTTTTTCTGTTTTTGTTTGGTATTAATAAATCTTACCTGTACTTTTGTTTTCCTTCACCTAAACGTAATACTTCTTATGTTGAATAATGTTGTTAGAAAAAAAATGGTTCTCGACGTATCTCAGACTAGCAAAAATATCCGTCCTTCTCGGGGGTTACGAAAGAGTTGTCCTGATGTACAGCGTGACCAGAAAGTTCCCGTACCGCTATTATGGTCGTAATAAACGTAAATATTTAGTATTGAATGTTTTTCAATTGTTGACACTAGAATGCAAACAAACGTGCTTAATCCCACAGTTTGAAGACGCGGGTATCATGGATCACGTATGGCTACATCAGGACAGAACACCTACTCACTTCGCTCTTACTGTTCGTGGGTTTCTTCATGAATATTTTCGAGGACGATGGACTGGTCGTGGTACTCCAGCATAGCCAGCTCCATTGAAATGGCCACCACGAAGTCCTAACCTCACGACGCCTAGCAACTCATTGTGAGGAATCATCAAGCCTACGAGTCAGAACGTCGTTATGCTACAAATGAAGATACATTTGGAACCATCACACCGGACATGCTCTAAAAAATGTCAAGTAGAACGTGGCGGGGTATAAACTTGCATGTACAGCATAATGGAGAATACACAGAAGCATTGGACACTTAATGTGTAAATATATTCTTAAAATATGACTACAAATTAAGGGGTATGCAAACTTTCCAGCCACACTGTAAAATGACGATGAAATTATAATTGTGTGATCACTTTTCTTGTTAAAAAAAATCCCGTGGTAGTTACAAATTAATATTCTACTCCAATTTCGTAACTCGATAAGCCCTATATATCAAATATTAATATCGAGATCGGAGAATATAAGACTTCTCACCCCTTTCTGCCCTTCTCCACACCCCTATCACTTCAAACCTTCCCCAGTTGGTACAAAATCACGTGATGATTACAAAGTAATGTTATATTCTTATTTTGTAACCTGAAAACCCCATAAAGTACTCTTTCAATAAGTTTGCCCCCTAACCTCTCTACCCCCGTTTACACCCCTTAGAATGCGAATATCCGAAAATTCTTCGAATACATATCTTTTTCATATTGACAAAAGAACAATGTAAAATTTTATGTTTCGAACTAAAGCGGTTTCAGAGACTTGCATTCCCTTCAGGAAACTTTGCCATTCTATTTACCCCTTGCGTATCCGGGTTTTCCATGTTGTTAAATTACCAAGGGAACGTTCTCGAAGTGTTACTCTTAATTTGATATTGGTTTATGGGTCACTTTGTAGACTTTTTAACGCTGAGTCCGAATTTGAGATTCATTTTCATCTCCGGTTAATAGTTTTTGAGATATCCGCATGGGGGCGTAAAAACTGTAATTTGTTATAACTTTTTAAAAAATGGAGATAGAATAAAAATTCCAACGCATTTATGTTACTTGCATACGTGACTACCATGTGTGTCAATATGAACTGAATCCGTCAACTAATTTCAAAATGGTGAATACGGCACTTTCAATGGGAAAGATAATTTTTCAGTCGAATTTACTTAAATATTTTATTTTGCAAATTTTATATGTTACACTGATTAACAAAATTAACAAAAACAAAAACTTTATAAAATGTTAACAATGAAAATGTTTATTAATGAAGAAATCCAAAAAGCACAAAGGAAACTCACAGTGACTACATAACAAAAATATTTGGCTACAACGTTAGGCTTCCGTAGACTGTGAGTTAAACTATTAACTAGAGATGAAAATGAATCTCAAATTCGAACTCAGCGTTAAAAAGTCTATAAAGTGACCCATAAACCAATATCAAATTCAGAGTAACACTTCGCGACGTTCCCTTGTAAGAACATTTAATTAAAAAAACAAAGTTAAGAAGATTTCTAAATAATTAAAAAAAAAAGAAAGAAAATTCATTATCATAAATAAAGGAAAATAAAAAAACAGGGAAAAAAAAAAGAAAATGAAATACAAATTTAAAAAAAAAAATTATTGCCTCGAAGCAAATTTGAACCCCTAACCATATCTCCACAGGTCAGCGTTTAACCACTGCACCAACACTTCAATTGTTGAGACAGAAGTGGGTTAATAAGCCAATACTTGAAAATTAAATAAAGCTGTCAAGGGGATTAAATCAGGAGGAGGTGGAAATATATCCAGGTTTTATTGTAGCTTGTTTCTTCCTCAGGATCCTAAAGAGTAATTCTGCAAAGTTTGGTTCAGATAGCGAACAAACAAACAAGACCACAAACTTCTTCTGTTTTGTTTATAACATATATATATATACACAAAACAGAAGAGGATTACACTAGACTACTAGTTCATCTTTATACATTTTATTGCTCATGTTTTCAGGAAATCACTAAATCCCTATTTCTTAGCCATGTCTGCAAAGTGATCGAAAACACTAGAGCATCGCTTTAGGTATTTTGTTCCTCATTCCAAAACCCTTTTTTCTCTTATGCTCGAGGAGCCTTTTATTGCCGAGCAATCACAGTCTTACCGTTTCATTTAATTTTTTCCCTATTAGTTTGTTGATTTATTTGCGCATCACGCTGAAACGGCTGAACGGACTTATTCCGTCAAATTGGCAGATAGCCTGTTTATGGTCAAACTTAAAATAAAGGCCCGTTCCTTTTGTCCCTGAAAACTGATGCAAAAAAAACCCTCGGTCAAACGAATAGACGGATTTTCTTTTTTTTAAATTTGGTACAATGCTTATTTAAGGACCCAACTAAAATTGGGCACAATTATTTTGGTCTCCACGTCCCTCTCGCAGTCGGGCCCCTTCTCATTAATGCATGCTCTGTTCTATTACGAGATGGAAAACTGATCTGTTCATAATGTATAGTTAAAAATGTTTGGTTGCGGAAAAACAATTGTTCCGCTTAAGAAAATTCTGAATCTCAAAGGAAAAGTTTAGAATTGCTTATAAAAATGGGTTGTTTTATAAGGACAAAAGTTTATGTCATGAAATTGATATAATGGGGTGGAATTGATATACCGAGACCAACAAAGAGAAGATATATAAAGATGACAAAACGAACTTCACGTGACAGTAGAATTTCGCGGAAATACTAAAAGAACTATTTTTATTTACTTTTTGTTTATTTATTTAAAAAACTCAATATATTTTCTTAAGGAAACAAATTAAACTGCAGGAATATCAGTCAACTCAGAAACTACCTTAAATAATAAGACTTTACAAAACCGTTTTCTTGGCTTTAAGTAACCTTGTTTTAGTGGAGTATTATTATAATTAGCACAGCCTTTTCAGAAAATTTATTCCAGAAACTTTTAGTCATCTGCAATGTCCGTATTTGGGTCAAATCAAAACTAAAATACAATAACAGGACTACCATTTAGTTCAGATGAATAGTAACTATTTTGGTCTGCAGATGGCGCTGCAGTCACCATAACCAAAAGCCGTTCGCGGAGTTCAATTTCAGTCAGTAATAATATCTTTCTTAAATTTAGTTCTGTCGTTGAAAAGGAATAATAGTAATAAAATACATGAACCTTTGCGGAAATAGGAATACTCTTTTTAAAGAAAAATAAACTCAAGTAAAACATCTTTTGTGAAATGAGAGTTGACCACTAAATCAATTCGTGGTCCAACTTAACTGTCATTAATTTTTGGTCTCCAATACCAGAAAAATGAAATCCTTATAAAAACGCCCGGACTGAATTCTTTTTGGTAACATGGTTATTTGAAGTTAACTTAAAATGGTTATTTTTGTCTCTATCCCCGCTATTCCTCAAAATTATTCCCTTCTATCAAATTGCTGTGTAGTCCACGAAGGATATCTGAGTGCACACTGTGTTTGTGTGAAAGAAAACTTATCTTTCAGTATCTTCCATTTCACACTGAAGGCCTAAATAGATAAAAGCATTCCTGAATCCATGTTTTCAAAATGGCAGCGCCCATGTTGCCGATTTAGGCCTCGGACAAAATCTCGTGAGTGATTCAATTATCTGTGTTTTCAAGATGGCAGCGCCCATATCGCCGATTCAGGCTTCGGACAGAAATCTCGTGAGTAATTGTTAAACAATGATAAGCGCGCGAGCGGCCCATTGTTACGCAATTAACGAGTCCGTGCTCAGTGCTTTTCGCAGAAGAAAGTCACGCTTCAGATTGGCAGTTCGTTGGCAGTCTCGGTGCGGAGTGGATGTATTCCTGGTTTCCGCACAAGGCAGTTCGTTTCCAAGTTAGCTGCAGATAGGATTTGTTCCTTATTCGCTGAAGTGCAGTTAGTTCCAAGTTCCCAGTGACAAAGATTAGGATCCTCTATCACTGCGTTATTACGATAGCTGTGAAGTGATCAGCTATAGTGAAGCCGTTCGTTACCGCAGTGTGAAGTTCAAAGTTCCGTACTGCAGAACTCCAGTTTCTAAGTGAAAAGCTGCGATTAGTGTGCTTCTATTATTGAGAAGAAATCCCGATTGATTCTCTCAATAAAAACTGTGAAAGACAATGCTTTAAAGACGTATTCTCGGTGAAAAGCCATTTGGACGAAAATCGCTGTTCCATTTCGAACGTGGGTCGCCATATTGGATTCTAGGAGAATTACCGATCTACGACGTGGATGTCCGAAGTTCCAGTTCGACGGAAAGCAGAAATATTACCCAGTGAGTACTGTTTTATTTCAGTGAGTTTCGGACTCTCTTCGTCCAAGCCCAGAAGTTTTAAGATTAACTTTTAACCGAAGAATTGAGACTCAGGCAAGTGAGCCGAAGAAGGACTTTCGATTAACTCGCACAGATAATATCTAACTTTAAAGCATTAAGTAATTAACGTTATAGAAATAGAAATGTATTTCTAGTTTATTTATCTTTTGAAATTCTCTGTGAGAGATTGTGTTCAAATTTAAAGTAAGATTGTTTTATTAAACGTTTTATTGTTTTGTTACACTTTCGCATTAATTTATTTTACCTTCCTAATTAAACCTTGCATAGTCGGAATCATAGTAGCTCTCCAGTTAGCGATAAACCTCTGCCGAGGGAATTTAATTCGGATTATTTTTCCCCTCGTTAATTTATGGTCCCAGTGAAGTAAAAACGAATATAGTACATTCGTGCTACACTTGGTTAAGGTGGAGTAATGTAATAATTAACACACACACCTAAGATTACAAGTAAGCCTCATCCCCGGGTGTATTTATTCCATATTTTTTCCAAACTTTATATTAACCTGATCATTATTATTTTAATATTGAATATTATTATTATTGTGATTATTGAATATTAATTTAACATTGAATAATATTATTATTCTGATTATTGAAAATTATTTTAAAAATTAAATATTGTTATTATTGTGATTATTGACTATTATTTTAACATGAATATCGTGATTCCTTCACGAGATCTGTTTTAGGCTTCTGATGCAAGTATCAGAAGCATTTATAAACCCGCTTTGTCCTTCCGTCTGTGGATAAGTATCATTAAAATATATCATTAAATTATCATTAGCAACAATCACAACAATCGCAACAATTGCGTCTTTTGTATTCGCAACAATCACATTTATAATAATAAGGAAATTAAAGCAATATCAATTATATTGTCTTATACGTATCGGAAGCCGTTGCGAAGCATTGTGATTGGTTTACTAATCGCTGTCACCTTGTTTCTTTTACATCTTTACATTTTATTATTTAATCCGTAAAAATTTCACAGTGAAGATAAACGACATATAGAAATGTATAAATCGTTATTGTGATTTTAATCTGTTTTGTTACAAGTAATTTCAACAACTTGTTTCTATCTTTCTTTTTTTAATGTATTATCATTTTCATCATTGCCATTTGCAACTTTTTTTCAATTCACTGTAGACTGAAGGTTTAAAGCTTTTTTTTTGTTTTGTTTTTTGTTTTTCCTTTCCCCTCATTTCTTTCAGTTATTCTTTTTCAATAAAAGCCAATAATGTGTTTTTTTACATTTATTTAACCATCTGATGATAAACATTTTCATGGTCTCTTCTAAATCCCAAAACCCACTCAGGGTAGAATTTCGGTTGTCGATTGATGATGTAGCTGTAATGTCAGATTGAATTTCAGTTTCTTTTCAGCAGATAAAAGTAAAAATCCCATTTGAAATCATACTTTCTACAAAGGATTTTATGTCAAATTACAGAGCCCACTTCCATCTACCTAAAAAAAAAACTAAAAAGGTCTTTATAAATTTGAAGGAGTGAGAGGAGCAACTTCCTCTCAACTGCCCATCCAAACAAAAAAAAGCAAAACGAAATAGCTGTATTAATATACATTTAAAGAATACGGGAATGGGTGGAAGTTAAGACTCTTCGATGCTCCTCCTTTAATATGCCTATGATATAAGTTGAGATAATCTCCGAATTGCTTTATCCGTGTCTTCAGTCCTTACAGTAAGACATTGTCAAGTGGCTGCAATAATGTTCTAAGAAAACAGGGGAAGTAAGCCTCATAAAACCACACCATCTGTGTATGTTTATATGGACCCCCTAATAATTCACTCAACCAGTGAATTACTCCCTTGGAAATTGACATCGGAAAAGATCCGAGTTATATTTTCTATTTGGAAATTTTCTCGTGGGAATTCTGTGATAGAATTCTTGCAGAGAATCATAGACAACCAAGCATTTTTATCCATGATTCCCAGAATACGTTCCCGCGAACAGAAAGACTTCTTATATCTGAAAATCAAACGTAGGAACCAACATAAGATTTTGAAAAAAATATACTTCATAATCAGGAAAGATCCGAGAATTTTTTTCTAGAACATGAATACATTAACAGCAATTAAATTATTACATTTTTTTACTGCATTTAGAATTACGATTAAAAAATAAATAGAATCATATGAGTATAACACTCGGCTTAAAAGTTTTAAATTACAAATCTTAAGTTGATGTAAGGAAAAAAAAATAATAATAAATGCACGAAACAAACGCATTCGAAGTTGCTTCGTCTAGAAGAGCAAACCTCGATTATTTAAGAGTTTACGGAGAAAAATTTAGAGTTTTTTCGTCTTATTTACAGGTGAAATCAACGTTTCCTAATTACAGAACTAATTTGGGACTTAGAGATTGCATGCTTGAAAATGAACTGAATACGTAATGTACTGTGGTGACCGTGGGTAGCTTGACAGCCGAGCAGCGCGACCTGAAAGATCTGTTGTGCTATCCCACGGAAAGAAGGACAGACGGAAAGAAAGAATGGTGTGAGAAATGCAGGGGAAACGGGAGAACCCCGGGAAAACCTGCCCAGCGCGGATCGCCACCATCAACGAAACCCACATGAGAACCGAACCTGGGACTCAGAGATGACAGGCCAGTGTCTTAGCGACATCAGCCGTGCTGGCGTGGTCGTGCGGTCTCGGCGGCGGCCAACCGTGGCGACCAGTGCGCCAGTACCTGGGTTCGAATCCCGGCAGTGGCATGGCTGTTTCTTTCTTCTTCTGTGTTTCGTCCAACGCTGTTCAAGGGGTCACAGTGGTGACCTATGTCAGCGGATTCTTCTCACAAATATAATAATAGCGACATCACCAACCGCGCGGCCATATACATTACACTTCAATGCGTAGTTATTTTAGTATTTTTCACTTAAAATTAATTCTATTTAAATGTTAAGTATCTCCAAAATAATGTAGAGATATACATTTAAACAGAATTAATAGTAAGTGAAAAATACTAGAATAATACTAGAATATGTATTGCTTACTTTTTCATTTTTCTTTTTATTCGAAACCTAGAGTAGTTTGGTTTCAGTTTTTGTCATTAAAAAAAAAAAAAAGCTTATTGAATTAGCAAATATTAAATCAGTTTTATTTTATTTCAACGAATGTAATTTCAAAAAACTGGTCGTGTTTCATAGGACATCACAAAAAAATGTAGCCAAAGTCTATTATAATGGGTGCAATTGTTTTTCAATGAAAATTTTTTCTTAGGAAATTAGGTTTAAATGAAAAACATTTTTCACAATTTTTCCAGATGGATTTTCAAAAATGAAGTCTCAATTATTTTTCGAATTATTTTGATTACATATAATGGACGTAGGGATCTGTAGTTCACTTTTATTAGTCCACTGAACTCGGAGGTTCATCAATCAATCAATGTTTGTGTAGGTGTGAAACTTGACAACTTTTGAACAAAAAGGATCTTTGAAACTTGGCATACATATTTAAGGGTAAAAAATGTTCCAATTTTTATATTTTACTTTTTTATTTCTATTGCGGATATTTGTCCAGAAATTAGCGCATGAAGACGATCAAAATTCCCATAGAAGATCATTAAAAATAATGAATTAAACAATGAAATTAACTCTTTTAACTAATCCACTAATTTGCTCGCGCTTTGGTATTATTGAAATTAATTACACTACGTAACATATTTTCAAAAAAGTTCTGTTTCTGGTTTGACAGTATTGTTTTCTGTTTAATTGAGCAGCAAGTACGTAGAAAAGAGTAGTTATACCCCTGAAACTTCGCTTTTGTGAGTGTCACATTAGTATTTATATAGCTGCCAACTTTTATGCTTGTTTTATCCATTTGCTACCACTTTTTTTAATATAATTTTTTCTAAATAGTCGAAAAGTCTTATTTGAATACAAATTACTGTCTGTTTCATAAGTGTGATATGGGTGCCTATTTCGAGGAGCAAGGAGAGCGCTTTCATCAGGACATGCAACATAAGGAAACAGACATCATTGATGTTTCCTTCCCCTTTCCCCCATCAATAATGAAAGTATTCAACCTCTTTTTTGAATCTCAGATTGTTTATTTATATCCGATCCAAAATGGTTGCCTTCTCGATGGTCTTCAAGGAGGGTTTACTAAGTTTCCATGCTATCTTTGTCTGTGGGATAGCAGAGACACTAAAGCACACTACCATAAACGATATTGGCCTAATCGTACTGAGTTCACTGTGGGGAAGCACAACATTAAATGGGAGCCACTTGTAGACCCTCGAAAGGTATTAATGCCACCTTTGCACATAAAACTAGGACTGATGAAGCAATTTGTGGCAGCGTTGGACAAGGAATCTGCAGCATACAAGCATCTACTATACAACATCTGTTCCCAAAGCTTTCCGAAGCAAAAGTTTTTCGTTGGACCTCAAATCAAGAAAGTTATTGGGTGTCAAGAGTTTCCCAAGCTTCACAGAGCAAAGGAGAATGAGGCATGGATCAGTTTTGTTAAAGTAGTCAAAGGCTTCCTTGGAAATCATAAAGCTGAGAACTATGTTGAGTTGGTTGAGACTCTGGTTAAAAATTACAGCGAAATGGGCTGCAGGATGTCTCTCAAAGTACATATCCTTGATGCCCACCTTAATAGCTTCAAAGAGAACATGGGTGCCTATTTCGAGGAGCAAGAAGAACGCTTTCATCAGGACATGCAACATTTTGAACGTCGCTACCAGGGAACATACAATGAACACATGATGGGGGACTATATTTGGAGACTAATTCGTGAAAGTGATAAGACATAGACTCGCAAATTTCGCAAAACTACACATTTCTAGGTTCTTTGTCATCAGTTGGTAGAATTTTGGTTGAAATATACTATTGATTTCAAATATAATGTTCACTTTTTGTCTTTAAATAAAGAGAAACCCGAAAATTGGTACATTTCCTTAATGACAGTACGCAAATTTCAACTTTTCGTTGTCCTGACCAATAAAGCGAAGTTTTTCCAGGGAACTTAATTTTTTTCATGTTTTTATGATAGAACCAATTAGAAAACGATATTGATTACCCAGAAACAAAAATCGTGTTACTTAGTGTTATATTTAAGTAAAGAAAATAATACGAATTTAATTTTTTTTCAGAAAAAAAAATTTTACTATTTGCATTCAGTCAGAAACAAACCTCGACGTTTCGTTTTATCGTTTTTATGGTCTTTAAGGAAATATAAAGAAGAAAAAAAATCTTAATCAACATATCAGGAAAGCCAGGCTTTAAGATCTCTGAGAAAATCCTTATTTGTATTGTTCAAATCTTTAGTACCACATTTTCTGCATTACGATGGTGTAAAAGACTGTTACAAAGATGTACCAAACGTTCCATTCAAATTTTGGGTTCAAAAAAGTGTAAAAAAAATAAATATGAATCCTATTTTACATCGGAGTACTTACTTCCTTTATAAGAAAGAAAGAAAAAAAGAAGAAGTTCTTTGATCAGACGAAATGCCTGAGGAATATTGAATACTACGAATAATGCGTGAAAAATTTTCGCATTTCTCGTCTGCACCCAACAGCCTTGCGAATATTTTTGAATTAAAATTGTTTCGTCGACTCAGGGCATTTAACCCATAAACACGGGGTGTTCGTCGATTCGTCATTTGATTTCTTCCCTTAGGATTGACGCTCGAGGCTAGGGTGAAACGAGGGATAAGGCCAACACCTTACAGGCGCAGGTATACAGGTGTGCTACGACCACTCCCGCCATTCAGCGCATAACAATCTGTGGATATGCAAATGTCTTTTCAACTCTCCTAACGTGCAATTAAAAAAGAAATCAGTAAAAAGAGCTCATTGTGTCCTGATTCCCACTCCTTGTCCGAAGGTAATAATATCAGAACGAGTCAGTATCGAACTTTTGCCAAATATTTCGCCTGACATCGAAAAATACGGATTTTATTTTTCCTTTGTATTTTGTTTTTTCAGCCTTCGCATTCATTCAGATGATATAATACATGCTTACTATTATTCTCAAAAGCCCTTTAAGAAATAAAAGAAGCGAATCAAAAAAGCTATTTTCCAAAAATTCCCCCAAAAAAATTTCTGCAATTTAAAAATACAAATTTCATACTTCGTCTAATTGTTCTTAATATTCAAATTAATCTTTTTTTTTAATATTTTCATTAAAGCCTAGTAATTGTATTTTTCAAACAATGAAAACGGAAAAAAATCTCATTAAGCCACTTAATATTTATTACGATATTCTTAATAATGAACTCTCATTAAAATATCACGAGGTGTCTTTTGAATGTAACAATTAATTGATTTTATTAGAATTCAACAATGACATTAAAAATCATTAAGTGAATCCTAATTTTGAGTAAATTTTAATAATGTTAAATTTTATGTAATTAACAAAAATAATTTGCTTTAAATATGACTGATAATATTTAGGGTTATAATGGAATAATAATATAATAAAGATATTTTTCTCCAGAAGAAAGTAAAATATTTTTGTTAATCATAAATATTAAAATATGAAAATTTATAATATAAAATTAGTTTAGTCAAAATAAAAATATTTTATAAAGAAAATCATTTATTTCTGGAGAATTTAATTTGGTAAGTTTGAATGTAGTTAAGATATTCATTTCTGAGTGAATAATTTATAGTTAAGTAATTAACAAAAATTCAGAAATTGAAATACGAATAAGTAAGCTTCGTGATGTACAATAATTTCTGATTTCTGCGCATTATTTAACATTATTTATCTGAAGACAATGTAATTTAACATTAATTGATTATTGAAGTAGGGAGTGAAAAGTTTTCGAGTTTTGAATTACATTTTAGATAATAATAAACAAGAATGCATTTGCACGATTTTCTCCATATTTGCTTACCTTCAAATAATTCTTAAATTTGAGGTTATAACAACTAATAATAATACTTAGGCCCTCTAATTAAATTTGCCTTAAAACTGATCTAATTAGTTAGATATAATTTGATATCATTGTTTGAGTTATCGTGACGAAGTATTATTTTTCATATATCAGTTTATTTTGTGTTGCAAAAGTAGTATTAAAATACTGAAACAACTGTAGACAAATTTTCGAATTATATTTATTATTATTGTTTTCAAATATGAGTCAGTATTTTCGTTTTAAAACAGGTTAAAAGACGAAAAGGAGAATGGGTGGGGGGTCTTACGTTAATAAAATCCCGAAAATTTGTTGAAATAAATGATGGGAATGGCCTGATTATTTCCGAAAGAAAAGATGTTTACCGTGTATATAGGTCCAATCAGATGTCGCATCCTTCAGTAACTTTCGAACTTTTCATTCGATAAATTCAGTTTGGCATTTTCTACGATGTCATAAATTCAGTGGAATGACATCGTAGAGAATTGGCGATCATACTCTCAATGCGATCTCCGATCAGAGAGGTCGCGTCCTAGGGACTCTAGAGTTCCCATCATGGCAAACCCTTAGAAGGAATAGAATATCCGGGGAATAGATACTGAGGTCGTTTCCCGTTGCTTTCCTCAGGAAGCCATTATGGAATAACTTCAGACTGAAGGGAAAGATGAAGAAGCAGACAATGCCTTTAAAGGAAATTAACTCCATGCCGGCTTCGGCATTCAAACCGAGGTTCTGACACATTTGTCACTGCCATGACGACAAGGCTATGCCGGAAAGGCAATCTAACACTGCAGATAAGAATCACACGTTATAAGGATACGGATCTTTTTAAATTCCTTAAACTTTTACCTGAAGGAGATTTTTTTTTTTAATTCAAATGTAAATAATACTGCTCTCGATTAACGCGAGAATTTTTTTTCTTTTTGATCAAACATTATTTTGAGGAATACTAAACTCTAAAAGTTCCAATAAAGAAAAGACAACGATTTTTATCTTATTTATATAGCTAAATCAAGATCACAAAATTAGTTTGTTTGTGTCTCCCAATAGCTTTTGATCTGATCAACAGATCTTCTTGAAATTTAGCAAACATATTTACTGACAAGAGACGATCGAGCTTTAAGATTTGAAAATATTTAAAAATTTGTTTCCTTGTGAGATGGGTTCAGAAATTAGCACGAGAAAAAAAAAATCCCGTCGAATAATATAATGAGGCGGTGTGAATGCTATGGAATCCAACAATACATATTAATCCGTTTAGTATTGATTGTTCGAAGACTCCAATAGGATTAAGATCAATTGGATTTAATCAGCTTATATAAATAAGTTGGGTTATTTTTATTTTTATTTTTTTCAGAAATGAACCTACAATGCACAAGTATTTAAAAATATCCTTTTTTTATTTGTAATTTTTTTCTTTTTCCTTTTAAAAAAAACAAGGCCTGGTAGCCACTGAAGCCGCTTGGCTACAGGCTGAAGAAATCGGGTTCAAACCCTGGCGGAAGTCGGGATTTATTCCACGCTGAATTCTCCTCTTGACGGTCCTAGGATCCACTCAGCCCTCTGCACTTTGATCAGTAAACGCAGAAGCTTAATTCCCGCCACCCCAAGGTTCTTTTATAAGTGACCTTTAGTGCGATACTTTTACTTTCTTTGTTCTTTCTGGAACTTCTTAATAATAAATAGAATTAATTTCCTTTTTTTATAAAGTTCTGATTTATTTTAGCATTGGATATTCTAGGGTTGAAAAGTATGCATTCGTGACATTTTCTTAATTTTCACCTAGTAATTAAATCTATTAACTAATAATTAGTGTTAATGACGATTGAAATACGAAAAGTCAATCTGAAGTCGCATGCAAATCTCGGTTTCCTTCGCCCGAGCGTAATTCCTGTGTGTATGTTTGAGTGTAGTTCGGTGGAGTTTCCTGGTGCAGCCCACTCGGCGCCGATGAACTTCGTGCGACCCGACCAGGAAACTGTCGCGATCCCGTAAGATGTCACTCATTGATCCGCAGGATTGAAAGCGAGAAGGACTTCTCGTTCTCCGTCGCAAAACCCTTTCCCACTACCCCTACGGGGGAAGACGTCGTAGGCGGTTTAACACACAGTGTCTGCAGGGCCTTCGCGTCGGCTAATAAGGATATACAGTGCTCTGGAAACCGCCAGTCCTCTGTAATTACGCGCGCTGGACCGGTAGCCTACATGTCAGCGTCGCAATTGCCCTGAAAATAGGAGATCTCGCCCGAGTGGAGAGAGAGCGTAGAGACGCCGCGTAGCCATCAACCCTCGACCGCTCTCCACTAACCCCTGAACCACAAAACAAGGGGTACCTGCTCAAATGCGTCTGTAACACTTGGAGGAAGCTGAACCAATCCATAGGAGCCGAGAAGGACATCAAAGACTGCAAGTGTGAATCACTTTCTTTCATTTTTACTAAAATCTTTGATAATTAATCTAATTAGGTAGTTAGAATAAGATTAAAGTTACTCTTATCGTACTGAAAAAAAAAAAGCATATTATATACATATGCACATACACACAAATGACAGTTCATTTCCTTATAGATTAAGTTTCTTTTTAATACAATAGACATAACTTAATTTAATGCTTTGTTTTTTTGCCCCATCTAACTTAACGAAAGGGTTACAACAAACTATCGAATAGTTCTTCTATCTTATGAACACTCTTTTTAAATAGTGATATCATACTGGTGTAGAAGATGGGTTCCGGTGGTGTATAAAGCTTTATTTGGTACAGTATTAATAACCCTCAAATTAAATGCTTGTTAAGATTTTTAGTGTAATATAAATTCTTAACTATTAAAAATATTATTTTACAATTTTTAATATCTGCTCCAATTTTCTACGAAAACTGGATCAACTATTTGCAATGGTTCAACTTGCAACTAGTTACTTGCAGTGGTTAAAATTATAATTTACTACAGTATGTTAAAAAATTGTTAAAGAATTAAATTTTGAATATAACCAATTAATAATTGTTAATTTAAATTAAAAACTAAATCTCAATCAATTACAAAATGTAATTTATGATTTTAGGAAAATATAAATAAATTATAAATTATAAATTTTTGAATGCCATGAGATGTGTGTTTGCTTTCTCTGTATATGTGGAAAGATTGTTAAGAACTCCCTTAATAAATTTGCTTTATTTTAAATGATTGTTTCTAATTTATAAATACAACTTGCTCTCAAAAATGCATTAATAACAATTTGTATTTGTTTTATGTCTATGTTATTGTTCCTTGTTGAATCTCATTTTTATTTAGCTATTTATTAGTAAAACGTATAAATATTAGCACTGAATAATTTGTTGTTGTTGTTTTTTATCTCTTTCAAGTTATCAATCGGTTCAGAACATTTTGAAAACCCAATTATTCAAATAATCCAATTCTTATTTTAAAAAAGTAATATGAAACAAAAGAATGCGATCTTAGCCTTATTACTTTTTTCTATGTACCTTTTTTATTTCTCATTTGCTTAGAATATGTTACGAAGTAGCCTCAAGGCGTACCGAATTTTAAAGGAAGAAAATATGGTCATTTTGATGTGAAGATATTTCCATAGTTTTCGAGATTCAGTTCAAGATGGCTCCGATACGAAAACAACAAAAACATTTGCCTATTTTTCCAGTTGGGTTTTATTTTTTTATTTTTTTCTTAACATCGACTAGCCACAGATCATGTTTATATTTTTGTTTTGCAGTTCCCAAACTCCTATCAATTGCGAAAGATCTTTTTAAGAAATGTAATTGCTATTGGTTTTTAATTGAACAGCAAAATGGTGGGAAAAGGAATCAACAAGGATAAAAAAAAGTTCATCTGTGCTGTGATTGGGAATGGTATAACATGTTCGTTTTTTAGTACTTTTTTTTTTTTAACGTTCTTCCCTTCAGCAAATTTGCGTATCAAGCATCATTAAACCCGAATTAGATCACGAAACACTGTTCCACTCGATACGGACGTCCATAAACGACATCCACGCGATCTTTCAATATAAATAAAACAGTGGAACCATAGACATTTCTAGGAATCTTAATATTCATTTGCAAAACTTTTTTAGGGTTTATTTCTAATACCTAAACATACAACAGAAAATAATGCATGTATTCTCCCAAAAAGTAAATATATATTTTAATAGGTTATTTCTTCTATAATTTTTTGATTATATATTTGTTACTACTTTGGTAAGAAAGCGAGGCTTATTCAATAAGGATATCTGTACGTGTGTGTCCCTCTGTTTTGAACCAATCAATAGATCCTCTTGAAATTTGGCGTACATATTTACAGGCAAGAGACAATCTAACCCTTACTCTTGAAAGCTTTTTAGAGTAGGTCTCTGTTGAGAAATTTGCACATGAAAAATGATAGAAATTTCCCTAAAGAAATATTAGTAGCTAAACAGTGGAAGTGATATTGAACGGATTACGATGTCTAGCAAGGCCTTGCTAATCCGTTTCATAATCTTGTTACCTGCATTTTCTTTATTATTATCAAAATTACTTCAACTTTCCAAAGTTCCTTGAATTCCTCACAATGAAGAAAACTATACCTTTTTAATTTCTTTATCTTTTTAGAAAAGAAAAACATATCTAAT
Organism: Thereuonema tuberculata; assembly: GCA_023159025.1. Taxonomy (NCBI): domain Eukaryota; kingdom Metazoa; phylum Arthropoda; class Chilopoda; order Scutigeromorpha; family Scutigeridae; genus Thereuonema; species Thereuonema tuberculata. Next base: position 381,233 of record JAFIDM010000179.1, read on the forward strand.
TGGGAATGCTTTGTAAATTAATACACGTATTTTCTCTTCTAGACTCTTTGTGTCAGAAAATAATTTATTTCCTTTTTCTGACATATTTACTTCAGAAATACTACGAATGTACGTCTACATCATATCCTTCAGTTTAACAATATGGATTATTTGTTTGATATTTTTAAAAACTTAATATGAAGTAAATTATTTAAATATATTAACATTTTGATATTTCTTAAACAGGGTAATTAAAAATTATTTATCCTTGAGATCAGGTTAATCCAAACACTATTTATCCTGGAAAGTATAGAGTTAAAATATTTTAAATGAGGTCTCACATTGATTCTGCTTGTAATTGGAACCGTAACTACAGAACCTAGAAAAAAAAGAAAGCAAAACAACAATGTAAGTGAAGCTTTCCTTTCATTAAGGGAGTATATCAGAGGTTATCAATCTTTATTAACTCGCGAGAACCATTTTCAGCATTATATTTTTATCAGTAGTCAAAAAACAAAACAAAATAATAATAATAGTACAGTCAAACTTGGATCATTCGAAGTTGAAGGGACCAGGAAAAAGTTCGAATATCCAAAAATTCAAATTACATATATTCTCTCAAACAGAAGAGATAAATAAAAAACATTAACTCCACGATCAAAGATTTAATACATAAACTTTATCTAAGAATATTGCTACTTTTTTTTTTTTCATTAAATCAAACATTTTTTACTAGCTGAATTATTCATCACTTTTTTTAAAAAAAAGGCAGATATTTTTAATTGCTTCATTGAATGCAATCTTTGAGTCATTGCATATGATTCCAACTTATCAATTGAGATGAAAATACATTCCAACCCTAGCTTTGTTTTCCTTAGAAAGTTCGTTAAATAAATAATGTATCTTAGCTGAGAAAGTCTCAGGAATAATTTTTACCATAATATTTTAAGGATAGTCGTACGAAAAATTCGAATTATCCACGATTTTTTAACATTATTTCAATACAGATTTTTCTAGGGACCTAGCAAAAAAGTCGAATTATCCAGAATTTCGAATTAAACAAGTTCGAATTATCCAAATTGACTGTAATGTCATTTACTTTTTTATTACTTTAATGTCAACATAAGAAGAATAATAACAGCAATAATAATAATAAACTAAAAAAAAGCAATGGGATAAATAATTCCTAAAACTTGCCAGCTGTATTGTTATGTGATGGGGACGCCATTACAGAATTTTTAAAGAGCGTTTCCACGAAGGCTGATTACTGTGACATTAGAGTTTAAGTGCTACTTATTAAAATTAATAATTATAATTTAATAAAAACAAAGTTATGTTAATAAAGAATAGTTACCTGCATTTCTATTTATTTTATTATAGTTTTCCTTTAAAAAAATGTGTTCTTGAAATTCTATTCGTTATTATAATAAAAATTTAAAGAGAAGATAGTCTTATATTGTGTATAGTATTCTTTGAAATACTCTTCTACTTTCTCTAATTCAATTAGTAATTCTCTTAAAAAAACCTAACAGAAGAGAATTACTTCTTTAATGAATTACCGCACTGTAGCTTTTGTGTCATCCACAATTGAAACTGGTTCTGGCGTGTGTCTTTTTGAAGATCGTGTTTCTTCAGAGCGGCTTTCTCTATTTAACCCACCCACCAGAAGGCTGCGTGGGATGGGATGAGGCGTTAGCGAGAACAAGTATGTTTATGCAGCGTGTGAACCCTCAGGGACTTCGCTTGTACGTAAACCTTCTCTAATTCTTGCTCATGGTGCTCAAATGGAATGACTTTCTTACTTAAAAGAAAACCTTGTTATCGATTTCAGTGTAAGATATCGTAGTTTGCTTTGATAAACGTATTGGAATGTCAACTATCGAAACCACCACCCCCGAAAAAAGTACTGTATCTATTTTTAGTATCTGATTGCTATGATGAAATATTTACTCCTGTAGCTTACTGCATTCGTTTCCGGTTATTTATTCCAAAATATATTTAGCACAGAAATAGTCTTAATTTGTCATTACAATTAAAATAAAATATTTTTATTTTACTTCCAAATCTTTTTATTATTTCCTAAATCAATTATTTCTTACAATACTTATATTCCCAACTTATATACAACTTTTAAAAAAACACAACATCCTGGTCCTCAACTGCGATGATAAATGAATTATCCCAAATCCAACTACAAAGTGGATATTCAAACCAAAAATAAAATAGTTTACGCCATCCCATGTTCCGGTTGTAATAAAAAATATATTGGTTACACGACTCAGCACAAAACAAATTATAAAAATAAGGATGAATACAAATGCGTAATATATCAGCACAATATAACAACTTCCCACACTCCTAACTTTGAGCAAATACAAATAATAGACCATGTCAATTCTATTTTCTCCCTCACCTTGCGGGAGTCTTGGCACATCGCCAATACTCCCACAATTAATAGCGAACTATCTAATAATATCATCAAAAACTATTTAAACCTCTCATTCCCAACCAATATCACAGTTGAGAAAAGCCTGCCGGCAGGCTGAAACGTCCTGATGTCTTGTAATGTTTTTATATGATGCAAATTACATAAGTAATTTTAGTTTTTACATATTTTATAGGGATCTTCACCAATTCTTTGACTTATATTCCAAAGTAATATAACTTTGCGTGCAGTAATTAAATCGTTTTGTTAAAATGTGTATTCTCTTGTACGTTTGATTGTCCCAATTATTCGATTAACCATTCAACCTTTTTTTTTTAGGTTGGATAATCAACGTTCTATTACTGTACATTCAAACTAATAAGCCAATATTTCACAGATCTATTGGTAACATCCTCATGTTGAATACGTCTGATTAACAGAATCTAATATCATTTACAAACCAAAACATTGAAATGTAAAGTTATTAGGAAAACTGAATTGAAACTGAGAACTGAAAACAATATTTTCATGATGGAACATTACGTCCCGAATTCTCAGGTCTTTGAGAACTTCAGGTGGACAATATTGTTTGTACCACGATGCTCTTCTGTCCTTCCATCTAAATAGCTTTTACTAGTCCTGTACTTTTGAAAAACACGCCGCACATTATCTTTTGCATTGCATGTTGTGGTTTCACAGTTGTCGACGTAGGGTCGTCTTCAAACACCCACACTATACTTTTTTGATGCGTTGACACATCACAAAAAAGAATATATGTTTCATCACCTATTACAATTTCAGAAATAATTAGGGACCACAATTATCAAGTAATCGTTGGCTAATTCAGACAATTTCGTACTTACACTACAGTTCCGTTAAATTATGGGGAACCCAACGAAAAATAAGTTTTTAAACATTCAATTTTTTAAGAATGATTGTATGTATTGCTGCGGATCCAACTTCTAAAAAGTTGTCGTTATGACTTAAAACCTATTACTAAAATTCAGTACCTTAGAGTAAGTAGTTATAATTAACTTGAGTTAACTTGATGGAAGGACTAACTTAATTATTTTTGCTTAAAATTGCATTTAATTTTTTTTTCCTCTAATGATTTAAGCTCTTGACACTTTTCGTCTTTAGCCTCGACAAGGGGCGAGAAATAGGAGTTACTTAGATTCGTTGCCTAGGATACACCGTAGGAGGCAGCTCATATTATATTAGCAGAAACAGACGAAAGACAGAATAAAACAATTACATCCATGCTCGCTCCGGGATTCGAACCTTGGTTCAGACATATCAGCCTAAGGGTTATGAAAAGATTAACAAATTTGTTATGAAAATCAAAGAATCAAGTGTATTTCTGAGACCTTGTAGCCCAATTGATAAAAACGCTAGTCTGGTTCGAACCCAGCATAAATTGGGATTCCTCCGGGTATATATTCTTTGAACAGGTTCTGCAGTTCTCCCAACTTTGTTTCACAGGACAACAGGGTTCTTTCTCTGGATTAAAGTAGGGAGAATTGGGTTGTCCTCCCAACCTTTATCCCGTTGACCAAGAATCGTTGGGGGCCTATACTTCTCTCGTCCCATGATAGCCGGATAAATTTCGAATTTTATTTTGTTTTTAATTTTGTTAATAAATAAATAAATTACTTAACTTAATACGTAAAGAATTGATCTAACACCTCCATTATTCAACTTCGTCTAGAGATTCGGCGCACATCTCACATTAATGATTTGTTACGAACAGTTTTAGCCAAAATTTTTAGCTAACTACTGAAATTTTATATGAAAATTACCTGACTTTCAAAATTAAGGCATTAAGGATAGATTTGATTTTGTTTTTTGTTTTTTTAAGTTTTTTGATTAGATTTTCACGTAAAATTTACTCGCATTTGATTTGCATAAACTTCCTTGTGGAACCTAACACAAAAGTCCCAGTTTGACGTTTTTGATAGAGCTGTTAGAGCGAATTTACAGCACGTTATTTACACGTTAATCAAAAGGACAGTGCCGCTTATTTCCTTATTTTTCCTCCCTTAGTTTTAATTACTTAATAGTATCTGTAATTGTGTTTTCCATGCGTGAGATTTATAGGATGTTTTTAAGACAGAAGGTGAACATAAGACATAATCTCATAAGACAGAATGTGAACATGATTTTCTTGAGTGATTCAGATACAAACATACGAAGAAAGATGTGCTATTAGAACGTTTAGTGACGTCACACATAAACAAAAGTACTATTAAGAACTCCCTACTATCGTTTAATCAAATTCCCACCGAATTTTAACAGGATAATTGTAGTTTTAATGATTTGGATTTAAAGTAAATACATTTAAGGGTAGTTTTGATAAAAAAAAAGGAAATAGGCCTAATCAATGTTTGTGGCTAATAGCGGAAGTGTTTTATTTTCTTCTTACAAGACAGTTTGTTGTAATTAAAAATCCTATTCTATTGCTGATAGGCTTTTTTACAAATTGCTCGTAAATTGAGTCGAGCTGTTGTTTGATAATTATTAATTCTCTTCCATTGAATCAAATTGCTTCGTATACTTCCTGTAAGGTTTTTTTGAGACTCGGCAATGAAAACTTTTCTCTCAATTGTCTCGAAACTAATTCAGGAATAAACAGATGCAGTTGAGTTCATTGTCGCCTTCATATTAAATTATTTTTTTTATATTTTTTGAATTCGATAATTTATTTGTTTGTTTTTAAGCGACCCATTTGGGAACTATTGTGATAACGATAGCTATTGGTATCTATTGCTAAATCTATTGCTAAATCGGTAGCTATTGCGTTTGTGCTGTCCTGTCCGTCCGTCCGTGTCTGTCTCCACCTAACAATTCCCGAACGAAAGGTCGGATCGACGAACGGATTTTTACCATCGTGTTCAGACGCCCAAACAACGTAGGAATAGGGTATTTTCAGGGGCCAACGCTCCTCCATGTTCGAGATATTTGGCATTGTTGTCATGGTCACCCCTAACAACTTCCGAATGAAAGGTCCGATCGACAAATGGATTTCACCATCGTGTTCAGAGGCCCAAACAACATAGGAGTAGGGTATTTTCAGGGGCCAACGCCCTCCCCCCATGTTCGAGATATTTGTCATTGTTTGGCTATTAGCTTAAATATTAGAAATGCAACCGTCTTATTTCAGTTATCAACTATAGCTTGATAATTAAGGTTCTCCGACTCATATACTGAAGGTTATCGGTTCAAGTTCTTATGCTATTTTTTTTTTACCTGAATGTCCGCGTAGGGTTTTTTTTTTTTTTTTTCCTATTTTTTTTTTATTTTTCCTTACGTTAATGTAGTTTTTTTATTATTATTTTTAAATTTCTTTATTATTATTATGGGTCGTTTATTTATGCTTTAACACAAAATTATATTAACTAGTTTTAAACAATTTTGGAAACAAATTCAAATTCAAATTCAATTGCTAGTACGAAATCTTTTGTTCTAAACTCTTTCGTAATATTCACTTGTTTTAATTCGTAATTTCCAAATTCAATTATAATAACAATTTATTGTGTTATATGCTCTTTCGTAATATCCACTTATTTTAATCATACAACGAAATTTCAGATAAGTTTTTAAAGCCGTTAATCCCACAATAAGTCTATGTGGT
>JAFIDM010000179.1:397390-413571 GCA_023159025.1 Thereuonema tuberculata
CTTTCTTCTCTTAATCTTTTTTTCTCAATGAGCGCGTGAATTTTTTTTTTCTTGTTTTCCTAACATTCTTTTTATTTTTTTTCTACTTTTTTTTAAAAATTTTTTTGTTTGTACCTATTTCTTTTTTTATTAAATGTACTTCTTTTTAATGTACTTTAAATGTTAATGTACTTTTTTTTTATTTTTTTATTATTATGGATTTTTTTATCTTAAATATTGTAAATAATAAAAATATAAATTTATCTTAAATATATATCTTAAATTTATGCTTTAGCACTTGTAAATTATATTCACTTGTTTTATTTTTTAATTTTTGTTGTAATAATGTTTTCAATTTTTTTTAAACAACTTTTTTTATAAAGATAACGAATGAATTTTCCTTAACAAAAAGAGATATTTCATTTCTATATGAAATTTTATTCTAAAATTTTCGGAGAGAAAAGATGGATCTCGAACTTAATAAGTTTTAAAATCTAATTAGAAGTCGAAAGTAATGTGAGAAATCTCTGATCCAGATTATGAAAAAAACCTACATAGCCTAGATGCTGAAATTTAGATGGATTATGGTAATAAGATAAAGATCTTATTGATTTAATACATGTGGGACCTCAGAAATTAGGGACAACCAACCACTTGATACGTTATTATAAAATGGAAATATAACTAAAAATATATATATTTATTTTTTACAAACACGGAATTTTAATGATAATTCTTACTGAATGAGAACTCCTTGTAATTTTTGTAGAAATTGGCCCCAAGCTATCTCGAATTTTTCCTTTCATCCGCCTTTCATCCTCCAGTACGAAATACGGTATCCATTTGAGAGAGGGCTGGTGAACCCTAGCATCCGTCTGAAGAAGAAACAACCGCTGGAAAAAATCCCCCGAACATCACAGAACCGGACTCATGCAATCCAACGCTACTAGATTCTTATTCTCACTACAAATAAACACTATTTACTAACAAAATTGAAAGTTTACAATCAAGTTTACTTTTTAATTGTACTAACTTTTCTTAAAGCTGACAGGCCAACTATATTTCAAAAAAATAAAAAAAAAGAATAATCAAAAATAAGGACCACAGAGTCAAGTCTTACACAAACAACTCAATGTGAAAATGACGCCGAGATGCTAAATAAATACACATTTTCTTGAAGGAAATCTATTTATACATCTCATTTATTTAATCACAAACACTTGATTATTTCTTAGTTTAGCTTAGAAATTCGTTCAAATTTACTTCTCTCCTTTTCGTTAACACCTGTGAAGTGGAAACAGTTAAAAGTAAACATGTTCTTTTTTTGTGAAAGGTGAGATGTTATGTAAATTTGTATAAGGGAAGAAATGTGCTAGAGAAGACGGTAATGCCTCAAATTACTTTAACCCAGTTCTTTCCCCCTCGGTTTTTTGTTTGACTCTAAAACAGAATTTGAAAAGCAAATGGTTTTGTTGAAAGTCGCTCGTCACCTCCTCCGACCAGTCCATCTTCATGGCCTTTGGGGAAGACAGGATGAATTAAAATTCCACGCAGATAATGTTGTCACGAGCCTACATCAACATCAAAGACTGAGCAACAAACAGGAAGTAATTGTTTTTTAAGCCAGTTTGCCACATGTTAAGGCATTTTTATGATCTTCTGGCTATATCTAAGCTGCTTTAGATTGTCAGTCAATATCTTTATTACTTAGTTTAGTTTCCACGTGTTATGTAGTTAATGTGTTTTAATCAGAATTTAATATTACATTGGATTTCCTTTTGCTATTTTCCTTATAAGAAGCCCATTTAATGAAGACTTAATCATTTTTATGCATCTGTTACATAATCTCTCTCATGTTACAAATACTCCTCCTCTTACAATCTGGCGCAGCTTAGCCGCAGCTTTTGCGCCATTAAACACCAACCAACCAACCAACTCTTACAATCAAGCGCCCTCCTCCTGTACGATTCAGTTAGGACAACAATACTGTCAAATTGGCGGTGCCTCTCGCATGACCCATCATCCACGCCATCCAATCATTTTCCAACTCTCCTAATTAACAAAGAATCGTTAGATCGATTTTCTTAATTTATTACATTCTTTAAACATTTACAGCAAATATTTATAGTATGTAAATGTACATACGATCTCGTCTTTCTATATCTTCGAAAATTTAGTAGAGAAAAAAAATCGAACTTGCAGTGGATTCAAATTTATATTTCATTACAACGTTTTAAACTGCTCGGATGCTGATGTTACTTTTTAAAGCTTTTCTGATAAAAGGGAAAAAAAAATTATTGTTCTTATAATTATTATTATTGGTTATTTTCGCAGAGTGAAATAGTAAAAACCTGTGGAGCATAAATACAAGACACTCTTCGCATTTTGTCTTTAGGCTTATTACAAAAATTCCCAATCAATTCCTCAATATCCGTCTTGTTCGCTTCGATGTAGCTGTTCGATGTGGCATCGAAAACTCTATATATATAATGTATTAAACAACAATGAGTGAGACCAAAGTATTTACCAAGTGACATCCTGGAACAGCTGTTTCACGCTTTTTGGCGATAATCAGCCAGGAGAAGTCATCAGTAAATAACAAAGATCTTTGTACTAAGGCTGATATGAATGATCGTCGAAAGCGCAGGGTTGTCTCAAAGGAAAAAGATACACAATGAAAAATAATAAATAAATATTGGTAAATACTGTTCGGTTTCAAAAGCGAGAACTAGCTCTGGCGGACGATTCTACCCCGCAAAGGGGTGATACGCTGAGATGGGCACTTTCCTAAGACCTATGTTTTTTTTTAGTATCTGTTATTTTTGCAATAGTATTTATTCTTTTCATAATTCTTTCCCGAAAAGCGCAAATAGAACGCAGCTACTAGTAAACTAACACTGATAAAAAGTAAACATTCCCTCTTTATTTCTTCTCACCCTATTTTGAAGAAATCGAAGGAGACCTGACGCATGCGCAAAAGTGTTGAAGGCTCTCGTAAACAAAAACGGACAGTAATTTGGTCTCACCCATTGTTGTTTATTATTAATTCAAATGCGCAGTTTGAATTTTATGCTTTAAAAAAATTCATTGAGGCCTGCGCACTGCTGGCACATGAATTTTCTCACTAATTTTTCGTTAGTGAGTTTTTCATTGTGTGTTTTTTCCTTTGAGGCACCACTGCGCTTTCCGACGTTCATATATTAAAGTATTATTGTCTATTTCTGTAAAAGAAATCATATTCTAGATCAGATCTACTTAATGAGATGAATCAATAGTCGCATCAGGAGGAATCGATCCAATATTTTTCGATCTCAAGAATTTGCCTTTCTTATCGAAAGCAATGAAATGGGCATCGGTGTCGTTCTCTTGATTTTGCTTCGTCATAAGTAGAAATTCAGAAACTTCGACAGAAAGAAAAGTGCTATCCGTGTCAGTATTTTCTAGATGTATGTTCGGGTCCCATTCGCCCAGATGACATGTTTGCACAAAACACTTCGACGAGTCGAGCTGTCCTAGCAGGTAGATAGATTTTATTGACCACTATTGAACATATTGTACATTTATTTGCGCTATCGCAAGCTTTTTCTGAATATTTAACCAGTGCTAACTTAATGGTGTTTTGGGAAGTGGGTGCAGCCTTGGAGGATGATGTTATTTTGAAAGCAGTTTATGGTATCATCAATGAAGTCTACAAGCAACAAGAATTCCAATCAGTAGAGATTTCGCACTTGATAAAATTACTGAATCATCTATCAGAAAATGAGACTTCTCATGACCTGTTGTTGGAAATCGGTGTGCAGTGGATTAGTGGCTCTTCAACTGAACGCCTGGGAAATTCATCCAACCTATGAACTTTCAGAAAGTCTCCAACAACTTTTTGGCAAACATTCTTCAAAACCCTGCTGTTATGGAATCTGAAATTCTCAAGAATAAAACACTTGCAGTCACATCCAAAAGGCTTCAGTTCATTAGTAACATCTTATAAGACAGTAGTGTCTTGACATCCATCTACCTGTTAGGACAGTTCGATTCGTCGAAGTGTTTTGTGCAAACATGTCATCTGAACGAATGGGATCCAAACATACATCTAGAAAATACTGACACGGATAGCGCTTTTCTTTCTGACTTTCTGCTTACGACGAAGCAAAATAAAGAGAGCGACATCGAAACCCATTTCATTGCTTTCGATAAGAAAGGCAAATTCATGAGATCGAAAAATTTTGAATCTCTTCAGGGCGTTTCACATGGATCCAAGATCGGATGACCGGATCCACGAATCGGACGTATTCTCTTTAATGTGGCCACGAAACGTCATTTATACGGACGATTTGAATGTTACATGTCGTATAGACGACATGGGAGAGAGTTTCGTGGCCATGTCAATGAGAATACGTCCGATTCGTGGACCCGACCATCCGATTTTCGGATCCATGTGAAATGCTCTTTCCTCCTGATGCGACTATTGTGTCATCTCAATTTGGTGATCTCTTTTTGGCAATCGCTTATTATTGTCCATGTGTTTTTGCACCATATATTAAAATCCTCTAAACAAATGTATTAAAAATTAAGTTTCTGTGGGAGGATCTTATCCCAAAAGATATTTTAGTAAAAGTATTAAAAGCAAGATTGATTTTCGAGAATTAACCAACTTGTAGGCCAATAATTAGAAAGCGACAAAAATGATGTTTAATTTTAGGTAACCATAATTTCTCATAAAACTCTTCATTGCAATTTTAATTGTAGATGAGTTTCATCGGAGAAAAGATCATCCAAATGAATTTTAAATAGGGAAACGGAACTGATTCATTGATGCAAGTTTTTTTATTTGTTTTATTTTACGAAAAATGTAAAAGGGAAAAGTGTTATGTTCATTCGTCTTTCGCCACATGTTCTATAAACTACAAGTCGGTGAGGTTCGGTCTGTGGTCACCTGTGTCTCACAGGACGTGGAAGTGGCGAAAAACATATTGAGGGGAAATCTGACTGATGAGATCTAATAAGGACGAAACAGCTGTTTCAGATTCCCAACAACGATTCCTCAGGGTGCGAAAGAAAACTTACCTGCATTAGTTGTTCAGTTTTTTGTAATATTATCACCTGTACAGCCCAAACTACAAAGTCCGACAGATGTGAGTCACACCTGATTGGAAGCCTTGAGACTGCGGGAAAAATACAATTTCGATATATGGTCACTTGTTTCGATCTGCAGATAAATTATTTAAGAAAGAGTTTTCTCAAAACCTTACAGACATTCTGAATGGTTTTATTCATCTTCTGTTTGTAGCATAATGCTATTATTATTCTTATTATTCTTATTATTTTTTTTCTTAATTATATTTTATATTTTTTTAAATCATTATTTGTAGAAAATGAAACATGTAGGGTTAGCTATGGTCCCGTGTACACTAAGAAACCAGTTTTTTTTACCTTTTTATTTATTTTTTTTAATTTAAAAAAACATCTACATTTGTATCTTTTCAATGGCTTTTATCACGATAAATGAGCACTAGTTATATATAGTAAAGTCGTCGTTTTGATCCTTCCAGGTAGATGAAACTGGCACGTCAATTACACTTTATTAATTCTTGTTTTCAGCTTCGTGTGTTTCCTCTTATAGAATACTTACAAAACTTGTATTTTTCTATTTTATTTGTCATTCATTTTAATAATCAATGGTAGGTTTTTTGGAATGAAAATATATTGTAACAGAATTGTAATTTGCAAGTATCTGTGAAAATGGTTATTCATGGCGGCTCACTTAACGACCATCGTAACCTCCGTAAGTTGAAATGTTTTCTAAAATATTTCCATCGCTTTTGGCAGATCCCAGTATTTCCTTCTCATGCTTTAGCTTACTTTTATAAGAAAAGTAATATTCAGAAATTAATATGTTTATTTTGTACATGTGTGTGTGTGTGTGTGTGTTTTTGTCAGTTCATTTTCCACTAATCACTTTTGAACCAGTCTATGAATATTCTTGTAACTTGGAATGCCTATTTATGGACATCGATTCTTTGTGATTGAAAATTGATCATCGCTATGGAAAAATTTGCGCGTATAAACGACAAAAAACCCTTAGAAAAGTATTGAAAGGATTTCTTTGAATAAACAATACCTTGAATTGCGAGAGCTTTGATGTGACTAAAGCTAAGGGATTTAAGAATTACGGATTTACTCAACTTTCAAGCAAAGGAAAACTTTGATTGTAAGACATTTGATTGAAATAAAAATCTATAGATGTAAGCAAAATTATAAATATTGAGTTTTTTGCCTTTATTTGTTCACGACTTTAAACGAAAACTCACGAAAATAGAAAATGCAGCTTTACAAGGACAGTAAACATCGAGTTCTTTAAGGAACCTCATTTTAGTTCTTCTATAAGTTCAATCTATCCATATAATTCCCGCTTATAAGAAACACAATGGCTTCTTATTACGTAACTCGAATAGTCCTAGGAATTGACTTTCTTCTGAATCATTGATTGAAACAAAAACAAAAAATAAAGAATTAAATAGAGCACATCTAAAATAGAAAATAATACTTGAGCTTGTGCTTTATTTTGGCTTTCCTTTCAAAGATAACTATACGTATTAGAAATAAAATTTAATATAGAGAACTTTTATTATTGGTTTTGAGTGTAATTTATGGTCAATGACTATATTAAGTTAGTTTTTTTTTATCTTGTGGAACATAGACGCTTTGTGATTGGAACAGATTTATTAAAATTGAATATAGATTTGGTATCAGTGACTTCCTTGGGGCAAGGACGAAAATGAACTTTTTCTGAGGGAAGTGAGGAAGAAAACGTGTCCCTCCCACCTTCTGGCTTTTGGCGGAAACACAACATGACATTTCGGACGCCTAGAACTTCCTTACAGAAAATAGGAATTTTCTTCCACATAAAAACGGCCCTCGACTATGTTATTATCATTCCAAGAACAGCCTTCGTGTTACATAAAAGTATTAGCATCATTCCAATATTTCGCCTTGATAACCATGCAGGTGCTAATGGAGGTACAAATACATTTTAAACAATGGTTTCTGGAAGAAGAACTGGCGCGAATTCTTTATAAAGAAATAAACCAAAGAAATAAATGGAACAGAAAACTTCCTTTGGCAATTTTTTTAATCAGTATTTTTATCCGCGGGAAAACAAAAAAGAAAAAAAGAAAGTGAAAAATAAATGAAAAAAAAAATATTTTAAAACTGAATATTTCTGCTAAAGATCTATTCTTCATATTTAATCTTAATTTCATTTTTTTTTCGTTACTCGATATTTCATGGTATCTATCTATAGATATCTTTTTATTTATATACGTACTGTCGTGAGAAATATTTGTATTACATTGTAAACATTGTAAGATATAAGAAAATTACGAATACAGTAAAAGCTCTCAAATTCGGCCCACGGTAATCCGGCCTGGTCCCGAGTAAATTTTTTTTTTTTTAATAACTAACTTCGTTTCCCTATTTTGTTTCCCTATCCGCGCATTATGAGTGGATTGAAAAACTGCGTTAAGGAGATTGGATGTAGGGGAATCTGCAAAACAAATATCACTAGAGCTTGGTGTCGGAAAAAGCACATTTGTATTGTTTTTAATAAACATTTGAGTGCAAAATTATGAGAATGGTGTTAAATTAATTCCACCTGGCATATTATGTCTTCACAAAAATTGAGCTATTGAGTTATTTTAAGAACACTCTCGGTAGTCCGGCTTTTCTGTAATCCGGCCTACTGGTCGCCACATTAGTTCGGATTTGAGAGGTTTTACTGTATCAGTACATTCTTACTTTTTTGTAAATAAATTCCTTATTGTTAAATTATTTTAGATAAAAAAATTAAGAAGAAAATTTATAAATTATGAAAAGAATTAAAGATAATATTTTTTTAAGAATTGTTTGGTTATTATATTGTCTAAGTTCTGATTTTTTATTTCACTTAGTTCTTAATATTTTCGGCTTATTTTAGTTTTTATTTCTTCTTTTGTTTATTTTTTTTTCATTTACTTTGCTGTCTTTTACATTAATTTTTGTTTTGATTAATTCTTTGGAATATTTTTTTTTTGTTTAAAACTGTTTTGTAATTTAGGAACTTGTTTTTGGATTTTTAGTTTTTCTTGTTATTCCGCATTTCTTTTACCCTAAAATTTGGCATAAAAAAAGTATTTCATTGTTTACTTTCCGCTGTTACTAATCGAAATGAAATACAGGGTGGGCATAAAAGAATGGTGGGGTTTCAAAGACATGCATTTTCCAAAAGAGAATTTAAAAACACACATAAAAATGATAAAACCAGTTAAAATACCGGACCAGTTTCGAGTCATGTTTTCAGAAATCTTCCTCAACGGTTGATGTTGAACAGGAGAACCTCACAATATACATCTAAAGGAGCCAATCGCATCATGCTGGTCAAGTCGATTCATAAAAAGGAATGAGGCTAATCAAAAAATATCGCTATGACATTGGCCTCTCACCTCTGAGTACCTGGGTTCGGCTCTCATGTGGGTTTCGTGATGGTGGACGATCAGCGCTGGGCAGGTTTTCTCGAGGTTCTCCCATTTCCCCTGCACTTCTCCCACCTTACTTTCTCAGTCTTTCTCTCCATCTGTCGTTACTTCTGTGGGTTAGTACAATAGATGTCTGGTTGCAGTACTTGGCTTCCCTACCACCCATTCACCATATAAACATAAACATAATAAAAAAAAATAAATGTTTAGATTAAAAATAAGAATACACAAGACAAGAACATTTAAAATAATTAAAATTCCAGGGGCCTTTCGGGTTCCTTTGCGGATTACCTCTCTTCAACACCTTGAAGACGGATTTTCCGCAAAGGAACCCGAAAGGCTCCTGGAATCTTAAGTATTTTAAATGTTCTTGTCTTGTGTGTTCTTATTTTTAATTTAAATTACATAAATTCACACACTTAAAAAAATACTTTTAAAAAAATATGCAAATAATTCAAATTCCAGATAAATTCAAATCCAAGTCAAGGGCAGGCGGTTTGAAAAGTTAAATGTGGGGAAACAAAAAAAAAAAAAAATAAACGATACAATTCATAGTTTATATTCATTCTTTATTATTTTTTTTAACCAGCTACCTAGTTTATCAATTTATGTATATTTTTAAATTCTCTTTTGTTTAAAGACAGACGTTAGACCGCTCTTTATTACATGTATTTTCTGTATTGCATAACATATCTCTCTATTTGAAATGCTATGTTTGACGTGCGTCATTGAAAGTCCCTCAATGTTCGCAACTTTCGTCACCCGTCACACATCCAAGCACCAAGTGACTTTTCCTTGGAGTACGGAAAATTTGGAAATGATTTCAAAATATGAAAGTTAGATAGACTGTTGTCCTTAAATATACTTACCAAATATCAAGAAGACCAATCTAAAGGTTCGGGGGGGGGGGGGCAACACACACACACAGACTGACTGATTTCATAAGCCTTTCCTTTGAAAGCAGATTAAGAAATCAAAAAAAATCATGAATTGTTAAGCAGTGTAAGAGAACACATTGTCCTCAATGCCAGGCATTTCGTTTGATCCCATTTTCCTGTGAGACAGGAAGTGACCGTAGACCGGAAATCATGTTTTTTTCCCACCTCTACCAATCATAAATGTTCCAGTATGTCCGTGCGATTTGTAGTTTGGGTTGTAAAGATGGAACCATTCCACCAGACTCCCACTGAGATGGTTTCCCGTTACCTTCCTAAAAAGAAAGATGAAGAAACAAAGAAACATAGGAAAGCAATCATTACCCAGATTCCGATATATCTACCTAGAAAGAGGCCGCCTCCTAGACCACTGGGCTATGCCGTCTTGCATAAGAATCAATAAATCACTCAGTTCGTTTAAATGTGTCTTTCCCTTAAGAATCTTTGAAACACTGGATGAATCTTCCTGAAACTTGTAAGCATATTTATGGACAAGAGATGATCTAATTTTTATATCTGAAGGTATTCTAAATGGATAAGGACATGAATGTGAAAAAATTGTAATAGAAAAGCTTTAAATACTAAGTGAAAGACTGCAATCTGTTTAGAGTGTTAATATTGAAATTGACAAACTAACAGTAATTTCGTGTAGCTAATAAGAATTCATAATTATTGATTTTTTGTTTTTTTCATTTCAAGAGTTTATTAGAGTTTACTTTATTATGTTTCATAAATACGTAGACTAAGTAAATAATTCGCATTGCAAAATGCACGATTTTAGGCGCAAATTATGTATTAAATATATTAAGTTTTAAAGATGATACATAGTTCTCGACTTACGAACATTCGCTCTTACGACCAAAGCTTTCAAAGAGTATAAAACAAAAATCAACATTACATCGGAAGCGCAGTGGTGCCTCAAGGAACAAATTACACAATGAACTTGTAAATCATTTGGTCTCATCCATTGTTATTTTCAAAAAAAAAAGGAGTATTCCGATATTCTTCGAATATTTTTATTGTAACAATAGTAAAAACAAAAAGAAGACAAAGCAAGTGTCAAAATAAGGAAGGTCAGGGGCCTAGTTAGGGTTTCAAGACGAAAGTCAACACTATACACAGAATAGGAACAATAAAAATGAGAAATCAACCTTAATATTAAAATGAAAAATGAAAAACATGGGAGTTATTTTTGTTTTTACTAATGTTTTATATTGTTTATATTTGTCTTTAACTTATAGTACCTTATTTTATTATTATTTTTATTTTATATTTCTTACTCTATTTTGTTCGCTTGCCAAGTTGCTGTCTTTCAGTGCATCTCCCCGCCTCAAAAAAACACCGCACATTGCCGTTAATCTTGGTCTATCTTACTAGTTTCACCGTTACTGCCTTCACCGCTATCTCCTAGCCCGCTTTAACCGACCACTTTGTGCTTGATAGCCGGATAATCCCTGTAAACCGGCATCCCCGACAGACAGCAACAGGTGTGCGCAGTGGGACATTTTCCAGTTATCATAGCGAAGATCACTGTAATTGGCTCCTTTTGTGACGACGATCCAACACTTTCGTACATATTGTGAGATTTTTACGTATATATCACATTTGACAAGGGCTACGTGAAATAGCCGAAATTAATCATGTACATTTATCTGTTTAAATATAACTTTTATTTTTTACCATTATTTATTTGTGCGTGTTTCCTGTTTTTCCTAAACCAATTACGACTGTTACCAAGAGAACAGAGAGCAAGGAATTCCCGCCTGGAATTGGCCTCCACCAACGCCATCTAGTTGTAGTTCCGAAAAAGAACATTGAAGGTACGACAATGGTTTCTAAATACATATGTACGCACGAAGTCTGTCGAAAAAAAAGAGCTTGTTAAACAGGACGCCTACGAGTTAACACAGCAAATTTATAATAGAAATGTTATATTTTTAGTTGTTTTTGTTTCATGTTATAGTTTATGCGTGTTCTAGATATGCCCAAGTTTCTCTATACAAGTGAAGTAGCCGAAATTAATCATGTACATTCATCTGTTTAAATATAACTTTTATTTTTTACCATTATTTATTTGTGCGTATTTCCTGTTTTTCCTAAATGAGTTCCTTCCGCACGTTAAAGAAAGTTCAAAGTCGTAATTGGTGTTTACTATAAAACATCCATAACAAGTTGTGTTCGTTTGAAAATATTTCCTCAATTTTTTTTTTCATATCGACATACATATTATTTATTATAACTAATTATTCTAAATAAATTTAATATTTACTTGTTCACTTCGTGAATTAGTTGAATTCTACACATACATACATATACAGTTTTCCTTTTTTTTTTTGTACTTTTTCGACATACAGCCAAATTTGACTTACGTAATGGAAGATGTTCGTAACTCGGGGATTACCACTAAAGGCTGTTATCAAACAGCTTCAGGATTGCTTTTTTACAATAACATTAAAGTAGAACAATTTATTTAAGTAATAACAAATTTTACGTTCCTAATTATTCAACAAAATGTTAACTTCGAAAGGCATCTTTTTAGTTCCTTTGTGGCTTCCGTAGTTACCATTTGTAAAGCTTTATGTTTTAAGGAGAAATATAATTTACATAAAGAAGAAAAAATAGCCGTTCCGGCGTGACCGAGCGATCTAGACGGCGGTCTGCCGTGCGGCCGTTGTGTCGGAACCTGGCTTCGAATCCCGGCGTGGGCATGGCTGTTTATTTCTTCTTCTGTGTTTCGTCCGTTCTCACCTGGGACTTACTATCTCAGGGTAATTTCTGCACGAGATGTGAAATCTCGTCCCCCTTCTTGAATTTCCTAGCCTCACCCTGACGTTGTCAGGTAGGGTTATTCTGGACTTGATTCTCATCCCCTTCTCGAACTTTCCTAGCTCCACCGTGACGGTCGTCATACGGGGCTGTTGTCCGTGGTCCTCAGTTGGCCCAAATCGACGTAGAAGAAAAAACATTTTCAAACAAATAATTTATTATAATTATTAGCAATAGTATCTGCTTATTTCCATAAGTATTTCATTATGTAATCTAATGTATTTCAGCATATTATTATAGCAATAACAATAATAACAGCAACAAAATGAGTTTCTGTTTCTAGAATATTACTATTAAAATTGGTAGTTTACAGTTTCATTTTTATAAATTATCCCGGACCATCTACAATCGACTCAAGTAAAGGAATTCTTTGTATTTGGATGATCGTATGGCTTAGAATTTGAAATAAGGATCTAATTTTTTTTTTTTTTTTTTTAATAAAGTTCGTATACAATACAATAAATTGTATTCATATAAGAGTACAGAGTTCTGTGGTACGAGGTAATACTAAATACTTGAAAGTCCTATCTTCTTTCTGAATCCCATGGGATAATCTTCATTGATTAAAAGCACTGGCCTTCTGAATAAATTACTAGATGGATAGACAAATCAATAAATCATTAAAAGTTCATGAATAAATTATAAGAGTTCATTGTTCATTTTATGTCTTGATATCTTCAAAGCAAAATCACATTATATTTATCGAAACGTCATTTCACAATTTAAATTCAGCACTTATCGGAAAAGTTATCTTTAGCAATTCGGAAATTCACGATGTAATTTAAGAATCAAGTTTATTCTTAATTTCCTTAATTATTCTCAAAATAATTAACAGGTTCATTTAATTATCTTTAAATGTCATCACCTTATGCGATTAAAATATCTACTAGCTTCTTTAATATTAATGGTTTTATTTAAGGCTTAACACCGTGTGTGGCTTGAAATATTTCCGTTCTCATCGCAAAAGTTCGTTTGAAAATCTTTAAAATTATTGCTATTTTCCTCGCTTCCTTTGATGCAAATGATTGTCCATAAAGTAATTAAATTCAAATACTTACAGTTCTCCGAACTGGGTCAGGTAGTCAGCTATTTCATCTTCAAATGATCCACTTCAATTTGGTTTGTTCGGGATAGGCTTATGGTTTGTTCGGGATAGGCTTATGGTTTGCTATCTTTGATTTTCGTCACAATTAGGCCCTCTTCTCCTAATTTATCCTACGGTTTGAGTAATTATATTTAGCACTTCGGTTGAATTTTGCTCCGTTGCTTTAAAACATCTTTGTCTCATTTGTTTCTTCTGGTCCACAGGAATCCGGCCTCAATGCTGGAATTGAACCTCATCTTGCGGGAGCTCTCTTCAAAATCGGTGACCAAAGGAAGTCGCTTCGTTCTCGTCACTGCCTGAATATCCAACAACAATGGGATTGCTTGTCTCGCTTCGTGCTTCTCTCGAGCGCGAGATTCTCGTCGGGTTTCATTGTTGACGTTATATTTAAAACTTTAAACTTTCCAATTGAAATTCGCAATTGAAGCTTTGCGTTTGATTTCTTTTTTTGAGGGATAAAAAATTTTCCTTTTGTTTATTCCGCTTCAGAATTCACAACTGTTTTCTTTCCTAATCGTAATTTAAAAAGTTTGTTGTAAGATAGACAATAAAAGACCATAGACGAGAATAAAATGTGACCGCGTAACAACTGTAACTTTTTTTTTTGTCCAATCAAAAACAAACAGGATTATTTAATTCCTTCATAATTTCGATTTAGAAAGCGATGGTTTAAAAGAAGAAATTATAAATATCTTTCAATCCCTTTTCAAGGCCATAAAATTATAGGTACCAAAAATACTTATGAAATAATTAAATAGAAAAAAATATATGAATAGAAATAAGAAGTAGTGTAAAGCATTTTTTTTAAATATATACTCAAAAACAGTATAACTTTAAAATTCTGTAACTGTTTTATACTGAAATCTTAGTAAGAAGTTTATCTTGTAACATGTTTTAGCCTTCTTTCCAGGGTTATTAACTCATTCAGTCTGTGTGTCTGTGTATCTCCACTCGCAACTTTTTAACCACTGGATGAATCTTCTTGGAACTTAGGAAGCATATTTAAGGATTAGAGACAATCTACATTTTATATTTGAAATCTTTTTTACAAGTTAACAAATTAGCGCCAGAAGACAAGAAAAATTCCCACAGAAAAACATTGGAATGTAAACCATGGATTTTTATTTTCTATTTCTATTAATACTACAACGCTTTAAAACAATGGATTTTAATATCCTCTTAATTAATCCACTATTAATTCGCGGCTCGATATGATTAAAGTTAATCTTAAGTAAAGATTAACTTAAGTAAATAAAGAGGATTTTTTTTTCAGAAAATTCAAAGTTTTTACTTTTTTTTATTAATATTCAGGAGATATTATAATTTTTGCAATAAACGTAGATTTTTCGCTGTGGTGATTTCCTAAAAATTTAAAAAAATTAAAGAAATTTTAAGAAAATTTCAGGAAGTATCCTTAATGTAGGGAGAGTGTTGTACCGAGACCATAGAGTATCTTGGAGCGGTTTGAATATCAGGGACTTGCTGGGACCTTGTGATCTCTCATAGAACTATGTCCTTCTTAGTGACACCACCAGTCTGCATTGGACGTATTTGGACATATACATTGGAGCAAAAAGTTATTTTTATGAGTTAAAAGTAAGCTTTTTCGCCCCCATTGAGTGTGATTTTATTTTCAACTCCCACACAAGAATTGTTTACTGTATATTCATTGGAATCCCCGTTATTTGATGAGTATAATGGTGATCGAACTTTGGTTGTATGATAGCATGCAGACAGCTGTCTTTGTCGAACTACAGATGCTTGTCTCTCTTGGGCCACAATTGCATCTTGTACCGTGGGCCAGTGGTTCATGATACAAGAGGTTCCAATAGGTTTTGCATTTCAGTTATTGATACCAACAACAACAATGCCTAGTAGCAAAACTGGAAGGGTACCTGTAGACTGAAATGCATTAACAAATGCCCTTGAGGCGATTCATTCCGATGACCCAGACAAAAATATTTCGTACAAAAAAAATGTCAATCAATAGACACGAATAGTTCAATGCTTTGTAGATCAATGCTTTGTTTTCTTTCCATTTAATCTTACTTTTTATGTGTGGTTCAAGGTATAGGATGATTGTCCTGAGGTACGCGAGCGTATTTACCATGGTCCACTACGCAGCATAAAGGTTTCTTTTTATTTGAAAAATTGTTGAGCCGAGTTAATGGGTTATTTCCAAAGCAAATATGTCAAAAAGGTATCAAAAAATTAATTAAATTTAACAAAAAACCCTCAAAAATGCTAATTCACAAAAAAAAGTGGCCAAGATACAACACATTTCCCAACTTCAAACTTCTTGCTTATATCAATAAAGATAATCGCAATAATACATTTCTTCAATCCCTTGACAGAGGCTATCGCTGACATAATTACATGTCAAATCTCTCGCAGATCTCATTTTAATCTCACCGATCGTTTTCTTTTTACTATGACTGATTATAAACTTTTGCAGAAAAAAAAATCGCTTCATAAAGAAATTAGATATTAAATTCTAAATAAATAAACATTTAGATAAATCGCAACGAATTTAATCGGTCAGAATAAGACCTTCTTTTCTTCGAAGAACGTGATGTCGAAAACCCACCCAAAATTTAATTTTGCGCTGCCTAAATATTACAATTTGCTTTGAAAATAACGGCCATGGAGGAACGCTTCCTTTTTCCCCTGGAAACGTTTTGTTGTTAAATTAAATTTTGCAGAAAACTGTTGTATTTCAGTTTTTATAATAGTAGTCATTTAGATATATTTACACAGACTCCCAAGGGAAAATGCGTTTTTAATCTGTATAAATTTATTCTCAAAATAAATAACTTCCTCTCACGCGAA
>JAFIDM010000179.1:422197-438522 GCA_023159025.1 Thereuonema tuberculata
AAAAAAAAAGCTAATTGTTTAAATTTAGCAGATATAGAATTAAAAAAAAACCTCTTGTTTGTTATAAAATATCTTAGTTTAGAAACAGTCGTATGTTGGTTGAAGGCGTGTGACTTTCTTATCAGTGCTGTGTTTTACGAGTGTCCCATGAGGATAATCATTACGCAGCCATTACACAGCAGACACTTGTTTAAGATACTTGTATTAAATCAACAGATACAGACAAGATTGCACTTCGAAATATCAAATTACATTACGTAGAATTTAATTCTGAGAAAAACCTAAAAATGTCCATCAATTTTAAATAATAATAAAAAGTATCTTTATTGAATAATGTTAGGTAAAACGTTTCGGGATATCTTTTAACGTTTCTGTACTCTTCATCAGATTTTTATTTCTAATAATTTATATAATACGGCATACAGGGGTATACAGGGTGTCCAAGAAGGAAAGGTCAATATTTTGGGATGTGGTAGTAAAGGTCATTTTAAGCAAAAAAGTTCCTATGAACGAGTGTTCTATTCCGAATAGTTTCTGAGATAATTGTGTTCCAAATTTCAATTATCTCAGAAACTATTCGGAATAGGACACTCGTTCATATGGTCTTTTTTGCTTAAAATGGCCGATACTATCACCTCCCAAAATATTGACCTTTCCTCCTGGGACACCCTGTACAATATGTATCGGTATGAGAAGTTAAATGTCGAAATCAAATCTTTTGTAATGGCATCCTAAAACAAAAAAAAAAAAAAGAATTCAACAAAAAGTTAAAATGAAATTTTAAGCCGGAAAACTGTCCGTCCGTCTGTAATCAAAAAATATATATACCGTATTTACTCGCATAATTTCCCCTTTTTTTTCATCAATATTTTGAGAAAAAAAAGGGGGGTGGGGAAATTACGCGATGTTTTTCAATTTGAGGAAAAAAAATATGGTGAAAGTGTAAGGAAAACCATGTTAAATATTAATTTTTAAAGCAAGAATTGTAATTAACAACAATTTTATTAACACGCAACATTTAAAATATAAGAAATCACATCTCAACATTTGTTTTTTCTTCAAAGTACAGTTATTGTTGTACTGATTCAGAAGGAGTCTGCTCTTGTACTGACCGGGGTGGAATCTTCCCCTAAAGTAGCGTGGGATAGAGAAATGCGGAAGTAACGGTACATTGTCGCGTCGTCGTGAGTTCACCGCCAGTCAAGATCATGTTGGAAACGCGTTGAAGTAGAGGTGGGGAAATTATGCGATAAAAATAAAAATTGAATTTTATAATCTACAAAAACTGGGGTGGGGAAAATACGCGATGGGGGAAATTATGCGAGTAAATACGGTATGTATATACACGTATGAGAGCTATACATATGCTCTATTGTACGATTTGGAATATATGTATATTGTAGCACGATGGTGATAGTAGGGATAGCTTGAGGCTTAGTCTCGATAGATTGATGAAACAGGGATAAATTTATTCTAGTCTTTTCATTCCATTAGATCAGATTTACTTCCTGAAGTTGGAATTGTAAAGAAAAAGTTCCCGAACTTTCACCTGGAAATAGTTATAAAGTCGTTGTGATTTCGGAAAACCTTGCGCATGCGTAAACATTGCTTGATTGCCACTGTCTGTGATGTCGTGTTTTGTAATGTACTCAGGAAGGGAAATCATTGCATGGTTTTCAGCAGAAAAAGGTTGTTTGTTTGATTTCAGTGTGAAATGAAACTAATCTATTTTTTATTGCTGTTATTTATTACATAAAATAAACTTACTTTTTTGTATTGTGGCGTATCAGGCTTTATTAAAAAAAACTATGAAGACAAACTCTTTCTCTGGTTAATCAGTTGAACAAAGCTCAAAAAAAATATTTGGAGGATCATTTAATATTGATAAATATTATATTCAAAAATAAGTTTCAGATTGATTTTCTACCTGGCATCAGAATTTAAATTTCAGTTTTACAATATTTTTGTAAATATTGTTCTACTAAAAAGATAAAGGTGTTCCAAAACAGGCCATCCTTGGGTACGCGGACATTTAGGCTCCCAGCGATCCTTGTTCAACTGGACTAGTGGAAGTCGTAGGGTCTTTCCGACGCCTCATTTGACAGAAGGCTGAGTGAGCCCTAGAGTCCATCTAAGAACCGTGGAAATATCCCCGGGAATTGTTGTCTTTACTTCCAATATATTCGACAAAGAGAGTGATGGACCCTACTTCCTATCTGGAGAAGTAAACTAGAAGAAAAAAAAAAACCAGACTTCCATGAGAATCGAACTCGATTCCGCCAGGGCTTCCAATCAAGTAGCCCAACCAATACAACTGGATTGATTTTAATTAATAGATTTTTTTTTTAATTATCCAGTTGATTCAATTGAACATTTGATCTTCAGTGAAAAATACGTTGGAATTTCCTCAATAGAGTAGAACTGCCACGAATATTCGGCTGTGAGATGCCACAAATAATAATTTGGCCGAATATTCGGTATTTGGTATTCGGCCAAATCGCTATTCGTGGCATCTCGTAGCCGAATATTCGTGTCATCTCTACATCAGAATGAAATTAACATTTAAAAAATATTAATTAAGTTTCAACGTTGTCGGCAGAAAAGAAGACTTAAACGAGTTGGAAATGCTGTAGTTTTTCTCATAAGTGTACAGACCGTAAAGTAAGTCTACGAGCAAAATATTTATTATATAATATTAGCGTAGTTTATTTTACAGCAAAATTCTCAAAAGTCCTGTAATTAGGCCAGGAACAGCTTTAGATTTCTAGTACTACGTCAAATACTGGTTTCTATCTTCATATTCTTAACAATACTGACAGCTTTCGACATAATAACGGATTTATGTAAGTACTTAAGTAAGACATTTCCGATAACAAAACCTCCCACGTACTCCCGTAGATATTTGTTGTTACCCCTAAAGGTACGTGTACCCACATACCACTGCAAGAGAGGAGTAAACAGATCTTATAATATTCCTGGAAAATGGAACCAAAAGTACTAAAAGTTGAAACAATTTCTTAATTGATGTTATTACCACAATTTCAATTTCCAATAACATCCCAAATACACAAAGAGTTTTCATGGTATTATGTAACCAGACACTTCTTACAACAACAACAAAAAAAAAGAAATTCTCAAAATTAATAATGAAAGTAATAAGTAATTAAGTTGTCATCAAAGAAAGGCCACTTGTATATCCTTGGTTTTTTAATCTTTGTCGTTCCCAGAGATAATTGTTTTCCGTTCTGGGGATTTTGGCGTCAAGTTCTTTTATCTTTTGATCGTGACATCTGCAATTTAGATGTAACAACAGATTCTGAATCTAAACAGAAAATCCTACGAAATATGAAGTGTTAGAACAAGATAAGAAAGGAGAAATTAACAAAGACTTAGGAATGAAAACATTAAGAAGCTGAAGTAGATTTAGTTAATGGATCATTCATTAAACAATAACTAATAACGTAGTTAAAGATAAATTATATCTAACGTTAGGCGACTAAAAAAAAAACAACTTGAATACCACTGCTCTTTTGTATATCAAAAGATTTTATAACAGTAGCTGTCAAAGTTTTCGCCCACCCCTTCCTTCCTTTCAATCCTGTATTCCTTTATTGGAAAATGAAGCATCATCTTCATCAGACTGAATAAGAAGTTTGTGAAGAACTTAAAACCTACTTTCCTTCAAATCTTTAGTTTCTTTATTATTTTTCATTTGTGTCAGCTTCTGCAAAGACTTTCTGGCATCTGTGACAGCAGTTTTGATGGAATTTTCTTGCAAAAACATCCAGGAAAACGTAGATTATAAACTGGTACATTTAGACTGAAGCCTAAAAAGGTTTTTGATAAAAGAAGTTTATACGCTTTCATATAATCATTGATTTAATATATATATATATATATATATATATATATATATATATAGTTACCAAAACGATAATCTTAATCAATCATGATGTAACTTACATTGAAAAATCTTCTTAACACCCCTTCTTTATTCCACAATATTTCGTTTTCATATAATTAAAAACTCCTTCAGGTTACTAGAGAATAAGAAAAACTTTCTTCATCCTCTGGAATTTTGTTATCCTCAAATAACCTGAAGAAGTTTTCAATTATATGAAAACGAAATATTGTGGAATAAAGAAAGCATGTTAAGAAGATTTTTCAATGTATAATCATTGATTACTTTTTTAACATATTTTCCTTCGAATTGAACTTACAAATCAGTCAGTGTATATGTGTACTCTAATAATTTTTGAACCGTTCGATGATCTCCTTGAAACTTGTTATGCATATTTAAGGACTAGAAACGATCTAACTGTTCTATTTGAAATCTTTACCAAATGGCACCAAGAAATTAGCGAGAAGGCGATAAAAGTTGGTGTAAAAAAAAATCACTAGAACCTACAAAATTAATTTTTAAACATAAAATATAGACGGATGTTTTTAAAATTCATAACATTAAAAGGTTACATGTTTCGAGCAGTCCTTCCACCGCTCATCATCGGACCTGGATACAAAGTAACAGAAGAAATTAACCTCCAAAGACTTAGAACTAAGCTGTCGGAACGGAACCCGTTATAAGTCTAAGCTACATTTACAACTAATGTTGCAGCATTCAATTGTAAGTCGAATATAATTCAAGAGGATTTGTCGTATGGCTATCTGTGTAAAGGAGGAGCTCTTGTTTTAGACTGTGAACATGTATTTTGGCACTATTAGGGCATTCGAAAATTGACACAGCAATTATCATTTTATGGTTAAAAATTAAGATTGAATAGAAAAAGAATTCAAGGTGATAATTGTTGAACGCTTTGTTCTTTGTTCTGTACAAAATTAAGTTGTTCTATATTCCACACAAGCAATAATCATTCCACCCAGAACCGAACAAACAGTGAAGCCAATTTGCAAGATGGCTGCCACACTACCTGATTGTCGTATCAGAATCGAGGGAAACTTGAAACTTTTCTTTTGTAGCTTTGAGAAGCGTTCATTCGCAATCCACTCCCACACTTGTGGTTGAATAAATGTTTGATCACGAGCTGAATTATTTCCTATCAACTCTCCTGTCACGTTTTATCCAAATATGTAAATAATCACTGTTCGATCTGCACTGTTAAATCACAGTCTACTGTGACTCTGTAGTAACTTTGGTTCGTGATTGAGGTGTCCAATGGAAACACGATACGTAAATGTATTGATATGTACAACGTAACCCTTGACATAAAAAAGTATTTGTAAGATACTTCATCGAAATCAGTTACTTTTTAAAAGAAAAATACCCTTTTAAGGAAAAAAAATGAATATCTATTGATTATCTGTCATTTTATTCCAAAGTTTGTACGCTTTAGTGTTTTGTAAACATTTCAAAAACTTGAATTATTAGCTATAAGCAATGTTTCCAAGTAATGCTGAGTGAAAAATTTAGAAATTGAAGTAATGAATTATTTGCACAATAAGAGAAAACAGCTGTAATAGAATGTCATTTATTTATTTATTATTAGTATTATTTATTAATCATGAAAAGTCTCATTATTCTACACTTTGTCTTTTTGTACAAGCATCACGCTGAAACGGCTGGATTGACTTCCTTAAAATTTCCTACATTCTTTTACATGTACCAACTTAACATAATCATCATAATAATAATAATAACAAAAAGATTTTATTTATACCTATTATTTTGTAAATGTAAAATAAAATTCGATGCCATTTGGAAATACAGTGAAACATCCACTAACGGACACTCCCGAAAAGCGGACACTCCCAATAACGGACAACATTCTACAGAAAATCAACGATCTTGTGTTGTTTTTCAAAAGCAATAGAATCAGGCTACAGTAATACGTAGCGTCCAGAGGAAATTTTGAAATTATGGATCACGAACTCCAACGAAAACTCAAAACACATCAAAGTTCGGAAACGGAGACAAGTGCGATCGACTCTGTTGTCTTCGATTGGTTTTGCGCTGCACGAGCAAAAAACATTCCCATTAGTGGGCCATTATTGCAAGAAAAGGCGTTGTAAGCAAAGGGGACTCTGAAGGCCTTGCAAAGTTAAACGATTTAAATATTCATATTGAGAAACATGTTTTCAATGCAAAAAAGAAATGTCAAACTCTGTTAACTGATTACTTTAGTTAATAAAATTAATTTTCTAATCCGTTTGTCTTACTTAAAAATAATGACAAAATTAATAATGTAATTAATTTTGTAATTATTTTAAGTAAGACTAATGGATTAGCATTCATTTGAAAAGGAAAATAGTGAACGGTTTGCAATTGTTCATATTTTCTACAGGGCAATGTTAATTGTAGAAATTTAAGATTGTACGTAATTTTTCATTAAATGACATGCTACAAGCTAAAAAATTGAAAAAAAGATAGTCCTCCCCAATAGCGGACACCTCCCAATAACGGACGAAACTTCCGGTCCCGTGACTGTCCGCTATTCGGAGGTTTCACTGTATTACTTTGACTGTGCTTATAGGTAACAATAGTTTTGGAAGGGATTTCTGTAAATAAAATAAAATTTGGTTATTGTAAATAATATTTAAAAGTGGAGAAAAATTCAGATATTAAAAAATACAACAAAGTTTCTTTCGATTCGATGTATTCGTTCACTGTTGATACGCTAAGGGAGGACATAACACCATCGAAGTATGACATTGTAGGGGAAGGGGAAACAATTCATTTACTGTCCTTTTCAATTTAAAATTTGAACTTTTTCTCTGCTTTTGTCTCGATTTATGCTTCATCTGTAAAAGATTTCAAACACAATGCTGAGAAAGGAGACATACATCTTGCTTTTTAATTCGTACATTTCTTCCTTTATATTAATAATAATACTTTGACGTCTTGACTGACAAAAAACAGTGATTACGACCGAATAAAAACAAAGCTAGAATTCCTGGAAATTTAATTCAGGCGTAAGATTGGTAATTACTCCAAATAGAAGGGTGTAGTTCAAGAAAAAAAGAAAAGAAAAAAAAATACCCAAGCACTCGGAAAATCCACCAAATATTACTACATTCTATTTCAATTTGTAACCACTATTTTCCCGTGTGAAGATGGAAGAAAAAAAAGTCATAAAAACGGAACCAGGTGTCGTTGAAGGTGTGATTTGTTGCGCACTCGTCAAAAACACTATTTACTTATGATGTGAGTGAGGAATGTGACCTACTGTTGTGTCACGTGTTTATAATCGGAGTTGTATGGGATGATTTCCTTCATTGTAGGCCTCTTTTAACTTGTTAGGCCTATTAGTGAAAAGGAGGACGGTGATTAAAGAAATCCACTGTGAGATCATCGCCTTTTTTTCTTTTTTTTGCTGTTAATTTTATTATTAGTGGAGCGCGCGCAGATTCCGCGGTAAGAAAAAAAAAAACTCTCCTTACCCTTAATCTCAATGCCTTTCCTTGGCTTAAAACTTGCAGCTACAAATATGTGAAGAATCGTATGCCCTGATATTCAGATAAAGTTACAATACAGCTGTGGTATCCAGTCAAAAATGATATGAAAAATATTTTTTAATCAAACCTTCACAAATTGCATTTTTTTTTTTTAATTTCAATTTTCTTGTATAATTTAAATGCTATTTTAAAAATAACCTATTAAAGCAAATTTTATTGTTTTATTTACGTAACTCGATTCATATTTAACAACAAAATTGACGTCGGTAACATTAAACTTACCAACATCATAAAACATACATTATTATAAAAGTACATTTATATCTCAAGAAATAAACATGTTAATAGAACAAGTAAATGTTTACATGAAGAGGGACGTTTATAGAAGATGAAAATTTATAAAACTCCTCAAATTTTAATGTTTTATAAATTTAATTAATTTTTAATTTTAAAGTATTTGTTTTCTTTGATAAAAGATATTTGAGGATTATGTTTATTATAAATCAAATCCCTAGTAACAATTTAAAAGTAGATTATTATTATAATTATTGTATTCTGAAATACAGACATTAAAGTTTAAGCATCACACTTTACAGGCCATGTCGGCTCGTTTGGGGCAGTGGAAGTAAGGCTCCAACGATCCGCGATCATCGGGATTGAATTGGGTCAGGTGGTCAGTTCGATGTTTCCCGTCTTTAACTTCGAGAAAGAAATCCGGTTCTAAGATTCATCCGATTATAGAAGGCTGGGTGAGCCCTAGGACATGTTTGGAGGTAAAAAAGCACTCAGGCAAAACTTCCCGACCTTCACCGGTGATTGAACCTACGTAGTTCCTCCCTGCGTCTCTGCCGCTGCATTACCGGGTCCACAAAAAGACAGGGAATAAAATAAAGAAAACTGCATTTTTTTTCAGATGACTACAAAGACAAACGGAAGGAATTAAAACGAAACTAGAGGCGAATGTTAAATTCGGTCTCAGCTTAGAAGCGCATTATGCCGAAAAGCGCCCAATGAACGAAGCAAGTATCGTTATCCATGAATGTAATTGAAAAGCGCCATAAAGCGGGGGCTTTCTTGTAGAAATGAAAACTTATTGATAATATTATGTAAGTTATATGCAAAATAAAATAAAATAAATTCTACCTTTTGTTCGTAAATGTCCGAAAATAGTTTTGCAGTTGAACCCCATGGTTACATAATTACATCACTGATTTAAACAATATGAAGGCTAAATATCCATATTATTTGAAAATTATATAGTAATACTAGAATAATTATTATCGTAAAACTTGTCATTTGTTAAAAATTAAAAAAAACAAACAAACGATAAACTCATCTTTAAATTTCTAAAAACCAATCAATTTTAATCATATCAAAGCAGGCGCAATTAGTGGAATGCTTAACAGGAGGTTATTGTTCAGTTTATTGCATCGTGTTTACAAGAAATGCTCGAATTGACGGCCACCAACTTCAATGCAAGCGTTACAGTAAAAGCAAACGCAGTCGCTTTGACTTTGACTTTTCAGTAATAATGAAAGGCAATTGAGCGTGAAATAACGCTAACTCATTTCACATAATCATTATGTGTTGTACTAACGACATCAATAGCATACGCAACAATCTACTGCGCTGAATTAAGTGAATCTTTTTGGCATGTTTTAAAGTATTGAGGTGAATATAAAAGAGTTGTAACAGGGAATCGATGAGTTCCATACTTATGTTCCTTATCAAAAACGTTCCATTTTCCTACACCTATATGCCCTAGAAGTTTGTTGCATGTATTCATTGACACCCTGTATAACTGATTTTGTAAAGGTTTCTTCAGGAATGTAAACTGAAAAATGAGAGATAGAGAAATTGGAAGAAAGACACAAAGGGAAAAAAACTAACAAGAAATTCCTGAAATAATTTAAAGGCTACTTTCCTATAACAACACTTATAAAATGAAGAATGTCATTTCAAGTCGTAAAAACGACACTCGTGAAAAGTCTACGTGTATTTGCAAATTATAAAATCTGCCGAATATAAAACAGTTTTCTGTTTAAAATGAATTAAATCTGCTTTATTTACTTAAATTGTCCAAAGCTTAAATTAATCTTTTATCACGCGCAAATTAATGTATCAGTTAAAAGGATTAATATTCGTTGTTTTAGACATCGATTGACTTCACTGGCGCTGTTCTATGGGGAATTTGATCGCCTTCCCGCGCTAATTTCTTACTCACTTGGAAAAGATGCTTCAAATACAAAAAGGTAGATCTTAAATAGGCATATCAAGTTACGAGAAGATCGATCCAGCGGTTCTCAAGTTATTAGGATTGAGAGAAAAAGACAAACAATCTTATTTGATGAGTCTCACGTTCCTTTTGGAAAAATAGGCTAAAAACTTATTAACAACTTTCTGATTGTTGTTTTTAAAACTAGCTGAGGTTAATCGTAGGAAAGAATATGGAACCTCCAAAAACTAAAAAAAAATAACAAGGTAGCGATTAGTAAACCAATCACAATGCTTCGCAACGGCTTCTGATACGTGAATGAAGAAAATTATTCAAAAGTTAATACAAAACGCCTACTTATAAATAAGGGGAGTGAAAAGTCGGTTGCATGCAAATTAAAATATATTTGCCGACCAGCTCAAACTCTACGGCTCACGGCTCTGAACTACTCTTGGCAAGACCTTTTCAACGACACCCTAAACAAGTCTCTTGCCCTCGTGGTTGCTGAGTTGATACTTGTCTACAGACAGACGGACAAACCGCGGATATAAGGCTTCACGGTATCAGAAGCCTAAAGGATAATAAATGCACAATAATAAATAAAGAAGTTCATGTGCGAAATTTCTTTATTTGTTTTTTATCGTGTATTTAATTGTTGGTTTTTTTTTAGCTTTTGGAGGTTCCATATTTCCCCCCGATTTTTCTGTTGATCTCTGTATGAATACCTCCTTGTTAACTGGTGACTACACCCAGAAGATCGCCAAAAACAGCGAGAAGCAATTGATCTGGGATATTTACCTAGTAAATATGTAGTTTGAAAAGCTTTCAAAGTAATAACTTAAAACACTCCCTCAATAGATAAGTTTCGAGATTTTACAAATGTTAGGCAACAATGGGTGTTACTAGGTAAATATCACCCATTGTTGCCTAACATTTGTAAAATCTCGAAACTGATCTATTGAGGGAGTGTTTTAAGTTATTACTTTGAAAGCTTTTCAAACTACAAGTCTATGATATAAAATGCAAAGAAGTTTTTGTTAGAAATTTAACTAAACTTCTGTTAAATTTAAAATTTGTAAGTGAATTTAAATAAAAAAAAAAACAACAACAACAACAACTTAAATATCAAATTTCATTAAAATCCGAATAGATCTCTGACTAATAAAAACGACGATAATGTAGGACTTGAAAATCAAAATGGCGTTATTCTTACAGTCAGAAAGAGCAAATTGTACGTAACAGTAAAACAAGTCAATTGACAGTTTTGTAGTAAATAGAAGAGACCCCATACAGTTTGCAATCTTCCAAATGCTTGCATTGTTAAAAGTGACATTACTATTGACTAAACTCTTTTACTTCAAACATTTGTAATGCAAGTGCATCACGGCCTCCTCGGTATGTCATTGGCGAATAAATGAGCTTATACGAGAGTTGTTGCTGCCCAAGCAGGTCCAGTGAATTTGAAACGGAGGTGGCCCCAGTGGCGTAGCAAAGGGGGGGGGGGGCCGGTACTATTCCACTATTTTGTGTAAGTATTATTAAAATTAATTCGAATTAAACAACTGTAATAAATACCGGTATATGAAGCCTTGCAAGAAAATAATAACTAAAAATAATAATAAATAAGACAACTTCAGTATTATGTTGTAATTTTAAAAAAAAATTCCCTAATTTTTAACTTATTACTTTCACGATTTTCATAAGAAAAATAAGGAAACGACAATATTTTAAGGAAAATAGAAAGTTATTCCAGAAACTTTTTGTGTTATAAAATTAAATAACTACATTAAATAACAAAAAATTCGGTTTCACAGAACAAAGAAGCATTTTGGAACGAATCACTTCGTTAAGAGAGATAGGGGTGTGTGTTACCTGCTTTCACGAAATTGCAGTTATTCCTGCAATAATGAAAGGCTTAGATTGGATAATTTGAAACTGCAATGAATATAAATCAATGAAGTTGATATTACAGATTAAAACAGTTTTTCAATTTAATAAAAAAAGGCAAATATTTAAAAAAATAACTTTTACGAATTTTTTTTTTTTTTTTTTTAACTTAAACGTTTCTTAAAAAACTGAAAAATAAGGCTGTTAACAACTTTTATTTTAGAAATTATATCTAAAATAAATAAATCTTACTTTTTCTTAAAAATTATTAAATATTTAAGATTTCTGTATTAAGATAAACGAACTAATAAGGCTGAGATGGTTCATTGCACATGGGTTGAGGCAAGAGGAATGAGGGGAGAAGATTTAAAGACAACGAAAAAAGTAAAAAAGGCCAGGAAAAGGGTGGAAACTTTTATCTGACGTTTCAAAGCATAACAAAAACTAACATCTTCAAAGGTAGATAATATTTATCAGTAAATTCAGCTACTGCTTTTTTGTTTTCGTTTTAATTCTGTGTTTATTTGTTTCTTTTAGTAATTTAAAATTAATGACATAAAATTAATGTATTTTCTGTTGGCTTCTTATCGGGTTTTGTTTTATGAATCGAGCCATCAATTCCCGCCATTCTTCTTACTCGTGCGTGAGATGGCGACCATTTTCTGTGTGTTACGTCTAACAGTTGTTTGATAACGTACCGAGATATTGCGTAACATCTAACCAATCTCTCGACGTCAGATTTGGGGGCAAGTGAGGAAATGAGAATCTGCGAAGGAAGCAAAACACACTTCTCATCCAATAATCACTTTCTCTGCTGTGACGTCACCGAGCGACCGAATGGAGACTCACCGTTCGTAGAGTGAGGACTGAATGGGCATTCGCATGTAACGCGCGAACGAGAAGCCAGCTAGAACTGGAAACCCTCCCCTACCTTTTCACTCGACCGACCATAAAAATCCATCACGACCTAGCGGTAAGTACCCAAGGATATTTTTTTTTTTTTTTTTAACGGAGGGATATAAAAACAAACAACAAGAAATTGAAAAATCAATGTACACATTATATTTTTTTTAAATATACATTAATTTTTTTGTGATTTTTTTTTTTAATCGAAATTCTTTTTTAAATTAAAGTTGCAAGATATGTGTCTAAGTAGTTATATTAAAAAAAAAAAGGTGTAAATCTAATATCTACGCATTTCTTACAGCGAAGTCATGAACCAGATTTTGACAAATTTAAATGAAAGAAGTCGATAAAGCAATAGTAATCTCAATATCTGAAAAACTTTCTAAAAAAATTTTTCTGCTTTTATAATTTTAGTAAAAAAAAATATAGTTTGTTTAGTTGTTGAATTAAACAACAGAGAACGTTTTTTATTTTTTTATTTTTGTAATCAAATTAATTCTTTAATTAATTAAAATATAATAAAGATTCAATTTTAATTTTATTATCTAAATAAGTAATTTCGTAACGTATTTCCGTACTGTTCAAAAAAACTTTTTTCTCTGATTACTTAAAACAAAGTAATTTAGTATTAAAAATTTAATTAGTTATTATTAATTAATTAAAGTAACTTTTAATTGAAATCATTATTATATTTACATGTAAGATATATCAATATAATATCATTTATGCACTTAATTACAGACAACATTTGAAAGTGAATTGTATTTTCATGATTCTATTATTGCTTAATGATTATTTACCGGTTATTTATTACTAATTGATAACAATAATTAGTTATTAATGAATAAGAATGCTAGTTGTTAATTAATCCAAATTCAATGGAATAAAGAGACAAAACTAATATTTTCGCTAGAGCTTACATTATATTTTAATATATTGTTATATTATTATGTTTTTATGTTTATATTTTTTTAATTATATTTTATATTTTATTTTATATTTTATAAATGATATTACACTCAAACACTAATTCTTAAAGTGGTTCTTATAAAGCTTTTTTTGTATCATGAATGATTTTAAGGACGTTTTGAAAACAATTCCGTTATTATATAATTGTAATATTTATCTATTTTTTATTTATTTTATGATTGAAAAACACTATTACAGCAGTCTGCTGTTTGTTTGTTTGTTTTGTTTTTTTGTTTTGTCTTTTTTATTTTTAATAGAAATTTTAGATTAAGAAAATGGAAATTATTGTAGAAAAAAAAAATGGATAACACATTGCAAGAATGTGAAAATAAAAGTTCTACAAATATATAAATTTAAATGTTTATTTTTTTTTTCTTTATTACTTGTTTCGCAGCACGTTAAGCTTATTTTTAATATTAAATGTTTATTTATATATAAAAGATCAAAACGGAGTAGCACTCTAGAAATCTTTAGAATGGGGGGTATTTTATTTTAAAATGTAGAGGAAGGCCTTCACATACGAGATACTTTTTGAACTTTTGATTTTAAGAATAAGGTTTTTGTTCATTGCTTGTGTTGTTTTTGTTTTGTTTTTTTGCGTTGATTTTAGCTTTTTTACAAGTGTTTTTGAGTTAAACCCAAAATATACTTTTCTGGTATCATAAGATTTAACGAATTAAAATATTTCCATTCTTCTCTTCCCATTATTTCTTTTTTAATGATTTCAAAATATTCAATTAAATTCATTTTTTTATTTTTTATAAAATAATACACGTGACTATTTTAAAAAATAAGATTTTATTTTTTTATGCATACATTTCCATTTTTTTATAATTTCTTTTTATAAAGTGATAGGTATTATTTTTATTAATGTTTTTATCTTATTGATAATTTTTATT
Organism: Thereuonema tuberculata; assembly: GCA_023159025.1. Lineage (NCBI taxonomy): Eukaryota > Metazoa > Arthropoda > Chilopoda > Scutigeromorpha > Scutigeridae > Thereuonema > Thereuonema tuberculata. The sequence continues at coordinate 436,484 of JAFIDM010000179.1, forward strand.
AATATATAATTAAGAAAACTTTCATTCTTATAAAAATATTTCAAATTTCATTGTTTACTAAATTCATATTAAAATATAAACAAAAGACTCTTCCAAAAAAAAAATATTTAGATTTCTAATCTACATATTTAATATTTTTTAGAAATCTCGAGTTATTTATAACTTACATTAGGTTTTTTCTGTAATTTTTTTTTTATCTTTTTCATGTTCAATTTCAATGGCTCCGTTTCCTATTAAGAAGATCTATAAATCATACATTCAAAGATACACTAATAATTTGTGTCTTAATGAGCTTATTTTTGTACTATAGGTACTCCAATTACTGCAATTGAATGTTAGTTTTTGTTGACCTCCTGTAATTATCCCAATTGCACAAAACAATGACTTTTTATTTACGGAAAGCGCAGAAAGGACTGAATAGCAGCGCTTTATCTGTCCGACGAATATTGAAGGGGAAATGGCGGACATGTTTGGAATAACTAATTAGTTGAGGCTATCAATGTTATTAATAATGTCGTAAAAGTCTTAAGTTAAGGTAATAAAGTCACTCTCACCGGAAGCAGGCAAACAATTAACGTTAAATTTTGATGATAACATCTTCCCAAGGAGACAATATAGAGTCAGGAACGGAGTAAACAAGCCGCGGCCGAGTACGGAAGAGTTGATGCGGGAGTGAAAGTGGCTTGTAATGGAATGAACACGGTTACCTTCCAGTTGGTGTTCTTCCATAGATTTTGGGTGTTTACATAATATTAGAGCCATGCTTTTACAAGACCCAGAGAGAGTTTCGATGCTGTAGACTTTTAATTAAATATTTGTGTTATTTTAAGAAGAGATGCTAAAAAGGAACAGCTTAATGATGCATTAAAAAAATATTATTTTCAAATACAAATTTATTTAATACTAAAAAAATTTTATTTTTCAAATATTGATAGGATTACTGTAGAATCAAATGCAACAATAGAATAAGTTACTACGCTACAACATAGAAAACCAAATAAAAAATATGTCGTAAAGAAAATTAAAATTACATCAAGTTTAATAATGTCCTTAAAAATTCTAAAAAAAAAAGTTATATAAAACAGAATGTTTACATAAAAGTTTATGTATTTGGAATCTTTACAGATATCAAAATAATATTAAAAATTAACATAATTTGGATTTGAAGGCGGAATAGGTCACGATAATTAAATATAACGTAACCTTTGATGAGGGAATTTTTTTATTTTGAGGAGTCCTTGTCATGAAATTCTCAAATGAGGGTTCAAAGGACCGAGAAATATCGAATTCTTTACTCTCGGAGTGGATAAAATTCCTCATCAAAATTATATTATTCGCTTATTTAATTAATAGTAAAGGAATTTCAATATATTTTATTAAGAAAAGTTTAAAAATAAGTTAAAAACTTTTATTTTTAATAAAATGTTTTGAGTATTATTTATAGAGATATGAATGATATGTAATGTTAACACATTTTTGTATAATGAAAATTTATTAATATAAATAAAATGCTAATTCTAAATATTATTCTAAAAATTTATTTCAATCTTCCAAATATACGTATATATATATATATATATATATTCACAGAGATTTTCACAGAACTTTTGATGTAAGTGAAGTTTTCTTAATTGTAATAAATAAAAATAAAGGATAGATAATTGATTTCCTAGCCTTAAGTATCGTATTTTCTTTGCTAAACGTAAGCCCTGCGTTGAAAGATTTAAAACGAGGAACTGTTTCATCCCTTCTACCCATTTCGTCATCGTTTCAGTTAAAATATTCGATATTTATACACATTAGTTAGTGATAGTTAGGTATTGTGTTATGTTAATTATTGGAATTTTTATTTGCTTATACATTATTCTTATACTTGTGTACTTGTATAGAAACATTCGTAATTAATGATATATTTTTTTATTTACTCTTAGTTTTTTAATTGAAATGAAATAAAGAAAGTACATTTATTATTACATATACTTTAATTTGTAAAGTTTATTTTTTTTTTTTAAATTGAAAGCATTTTTTTTTTTTTTTTT
>JAFIDM010000179.1:438622-501277 GCA_023159025.1 Thereuonema tuberculata
AAGCAAGTTTAAGAATATATCCGCATTTTATTATATTGAATTTCTTGGACCCTAATTATGTAATATTGAGGGGGGGGGGGGTTCAGTAAATAATTACTATTCTATTAGAATTAAGTTATTACTTTATTAAAATAATTCTGTTCATTTTCTAATCAGATTTATAATATTCTCTTTTAATACACATTATTCTTGTACAATTATATATATTCTTTTGTATTTGTCGTTTCTCTAGCTACATATCCCGTCCTTAAAACCGTCATTTCTGCAGTGTGTTTGTGACTTCCCAGGGCTAATGTTATTTTATTAAGGCTTATTAAAATATTTAGCAATGACTGTATTAAAAAAAAAAAAAAGGGTTTTACAATCATTAAGGCACGCACGTTGCAGAGATATAGAAAAAAAAAATAGTTCTTGATTAAATGTGTAGGAAGAACTTTTGATTCTTTTTTTTTCTTTTCATTTTCTTTATATGGTTAATTTCCTGAAAATTAAAAAGAAAAAAAAAATAAGACGTCGTGGCTGTTGTATTTTTTGATGTATGACTGTTCTCTGTGGTTCCGTCACGATTTAAAACTTGACGTAATTACAGACCCAACATCTGCAGCAGCAAAGAATCATTTGCAGAACTAAAAATAAACCATGTTCAAATACTCACCTTACAACTTGGAAAACTTACTTCTGTTGTCATTGAGGACAGTATTATTTTTTTTTTAAATATGTAATTTCGACATATTTTGATATTTACCATCCGAATATAATACTAAATCAACAGATATACGCTTAGAATTATTGCAGTTATGCTTATATATATTTATCAGATACGTAATAATTAATTTATAAAAGTAGTTCCAATTTGGATTCCATACCGACAGCTGGATCGTAAGTCAAAAATATGTTAAAAAAAAAGAAAATTATAACATAATATTTGATTCTTGTAAATTTTATCTTGAAAACATTGCCTAAGGATTTTGATGAGATTTGGTGAATCTACCGTTTTCGGGTGCGAGAAAGCGATTTAGCTAGGTCTCAACTTCGAGAAAACTCATTTAGGGGGAACCTGAGTACCAGGTTATTGTCTACATTGTTCTTCCTTTATTTTCGTTTTATTTTATTCTTGATAAATTCGTGTTCTGTGAGTTTTTAGGGTGTAACAAAATGATAATTTTATTTTTACCTATAATAAAACAATAATTTTACTTAATAACAATTTTTAAAAGTTTTTCCTTTCAACGTCGCGTGTATTCATTTCGTAGTTGTCTTATTTCTTAGACATTGCGTAATCAACTCTGAAAAAGTGAAGAGTGAAAGAATATACGACAACGGCCTATAAATACGTAGACATATTTTATGTTTACAGATGGTTTATACAAGATTTAGATGCGTTCAAGTTTCTCTACACAAAAAATATTCAATCTTTTCAAAATATTTGATTGTTTTTGATACTTGAATATTTGCTCGTAAATGCGAATGTTCGTAAGTCGAGTCGTAAATCGGGGACTACCTCATTTAGTATAGTTATATAAAATGCAGAATTAGCATAAGTTGTAATGTAGTCTATTTATTTTAAATAAAAGTCACCTCTGTAAAGCTTAGTGTGTAGTTTTAAACTTCTAAAAGTATTATTCATGCCGTATTAGATAAGGTTATAAAGCATTTTTACAATATTATTGTCCCTTCATCAATTGCGTTATCTACAACATAGCAGTTAATTTTAGAAGAGTGTACTTATATAATTAGAGGAAACTTTAAAGATATAGTTGAAAGGAAAAGTGTGTATCTTATAATACATAATTAGGCCACTACATATAAAATATAAAATAAGGTATATTTTACTATTGAAGTATGAGCACTTTCGAAACAATCAACGTTTCTTTGACGAGTAAGATATTGACATAAAACAAATATGTAAATACTCGTCAAAGAAACGTTGAGCGTTCAAAAGTGCTCGTATTTCAATTGTGAATATACCTTATTTTATATTTTATGTGTGATGGCCTAATTAGGTATTAAATGCTTATATAATATTAAATGCTTATATAATTCTTACATTTATTTACATATTTGAGTTGGAACTCTGCTAATATAAATTCATTAATAAATTTCTTCGGCTTCTGAAAATTTGCCCAATTTCAATAATATTATAATTACTACTTAATATTATAATGAGATGCAACATATGACTTAATATTCTTCTATTCACTTTCGAATTTCTTGTATCGTATAAAGATTAAAATAAAGGAAGCAGTTTTCACGTATGTGAATTAATAATTTTAACATTAAGTTTCGGAGTTCTTGAAAAGGTGAAGTGTATTTCTGATTAAGAAGATAAAAATATGTTTTCAGCAAATTCAAAAACCAAAAACCCTGCAGCGAAAAACTAATCAAAAGTCGATTATTTAGTATTTCATCATTTCAAGAGTTAATGCTGGCAATTTTAAAAGAAAATTGAGCTTGACATTCCCAAGTAGGAGATTGGTGGATTTTATGCAATAACTCTCCAAATAATAGTTCCCAAAAAGAAAAAAAAAGTAGATTTGTAATTACCTCATTTGAAAAATAGGTTTTATTTATTTATTTTTAATTTTTTAGATATAATTCAGGTATCATTTTAGTTGATTTCTTTATTTAACTTTGATTTAAACAAGAATTAACAATTTTTAACTATATCATATAATTATTATTCGAATTATAATAAAAAACGAGCTGCTGAAATGTAGTCAATCTCAAAGTAAGATTGCAGCTGAATTAAATAAAATTATATCAGAAATCCTTCCGTCTTTTGGTTTCGTTGCTATTAATTTTGTACTCTATGATTGATTGAAAATATATTGGAAATTTTGTAAGACATGAAAAAAAAAATATACATATTGACATACGTTTTGTTACATACGTAGAAATGAATACTAAATGCGTAGATGCTATATCATAGATATAACGTATGATAGTTTTTATATTATTATGATACTATTTATACTATTATTATGATATAACTTTGGAATTTTTTTTATTATTATTATTTAGGCTTATTCTGTGATTTTTTCACAGTCATTTCTTCTTGTTTTTATTATTGCATTTCCTTTTATTTATTTATTTACTTATTTTTGTATCCAAATTCCTATTGAGACATCTAAGTGATCATAATCACAATTATTGTATATTCATGATTACTGATCTTTGTTGACATCTCGTATCCTTCGATTGTCTTACTTTTAACTTTTCCTATCCAATCATTGGCGGGGGAAAATAATCAAAATTTCATTATGTGATTAAAAGAACAACATTAACAAAATGGACTACGTCTTCTTTGTGGAGCAGAGGTACTTGGTGAGAACTTCAAATGGTGACATCTCCTATAATCTGCCCCAAAGGCCATTGGAAGGACTGTGGGTTGAAGAAGAATTAAAAGAAAGAAAAAATTAGGCTGTCATTCATTGGTAGAAGTGAAACATTAAGGGTTGTGTTCACCAAGGTTTCGTTAACTTTGATGGTTGTCAAATCTATCATCAACTGGCGTTTTAAACAGGGGTTTAAAAGTCATTAAATCGCTTGTGAGTCGTCAAATTTTAACAGCTGTTAAATACCTAACGAATGTTGGTACACGTAAAATGCCAGTTGATGGTAGACTTGACAACCATCAAAGTTAACGAAAGCTTGGTGCACACCACTCTTAAATGTCCTAAATACTGATGAAGAACGTTTGTTTGTAGCATTATAGCCTTTCTTACAGAGCGCCGCTAAACCAGCAATGTCATGTAAATATTGAAATTCAATAAAAATTAACTAAATACTATTTCAATGCCTTTAGCATGGCCTAACTTTGCAGCCAATCGCAAAAAATTATGCATACTGTCATTTTCTAAATAATCCAATATTTTTTAAGATATTATGAAATACTTAAATCATTAAGAAAAATAACATATTCAAAAAACACTAATCCCTAAGCTCCTGTAAATATGTTTTTATTTTAATTTATTATTTTGTTTTTGTTTACATTTATCATAATATGTTTTCCCTCAGACCAGCCTGGGTCTCGACCTGAAGTTGGGAATCACTGCTCTAAAGAAATAAGCAGTTCTTTATTTGAACTTAAATAACCCTAAATAAAAATCAGAGATAAAAAGTTTTCAAAGTGAACACACATGAAAATGTAAATATTTTGTATATAGATAGTTTTTTTTTTAGTTTCAATGATATATTATAAATAATTAAAAACATATTTTTATTCTACAGCAAAATATCTCCTTATATAGGAGAAACATACAGAATTATTGTCAAACATCTGGATGAATAGAATTTTTTTGTAATTTATTTTTAGTTTTTGTAATCTAGTTCTTCATAATAAATCACTTGTAATATAGAAACTGTCGTCCTAAGAATTAGAAAAATATATATAAATAAACAAATATAGTTCCTAATTCTTCGTTTAATCATGAGATACACAATACTTCTAAAATGTCTTCTTTAATCATAACAACGATATTTCGTTTTCTTTAGCAGAAAACTTCTTCAGATAAGGAATTCAGTTGAGGAAGAAGAAGACAGAGATTTCTTGTCCTCAGTTATTAAACCTGAAGAAGTTTTCTGTCAAAGAAAAGGAAATAGCGTTGTGTGATTAAAGAAGACATTTTAGGAGTATGTGTATCTCAAAATTATAAACAAGTTTGCACACAAAACATAAAAAAGAAATTTAACATTATCGTTATATAAGGAAATAAAAAGTAAATAAATGATAAAAGTCAATAATAATGATAAAAACTACATTTGCCTTCTTACAGTTCAGTAATAACTTAGTTTGGTCATTGCAATTGGAAATTCAGGATATCTTTTATAATTTCTGTATTCTTATCAATTTTCTCTTCAGTTCTCTTCATTTTATCTTCAGTTCCTGGGTTCACATATTTTTTTTTACTATGTTACGTAACTTGAGAAACGATTGATGAAAAGTTTAAATTTGCAGAATATTTAATATATTTCGTACATTTTACTTATTTTATATAGAGCAGTTGATTGTTAGAAGAATGAAATAAAATTTAACTAAAATTATCATATAAAACCATTGAACAAAGACATTTGACAAAGAGAGGCGTTGAGATACGTCATGTATTAAACGTTTTAAATCAATTTTTTAACTTTTCAGTCTGTTTTCTTCAAGCTTATTTGCTAAAAACTAATTCTATTGCTTCTTCCTGTCTTATTTCCCGCCAGTTTTCATGAGGTCTTTTCCAGTTCTTCCCTTCAAGGCAAAGTTCAAATGTTTCTGCTGATGTATTTCTGGTAACTGTATTTTGAGGACAAAGTAACGCACAGCAAACAATTAGTTGTTGTCAGTTTGGTGATAAAGATTTCTCTCAAAACAATAAACTTTTAGTAATTTGACATTAATCGAATCATCATAATTAGGTCTTCTTCCAATTGTAAGAAGATTGTTCTAACACCAAAGATTATCTTCTTGACCAATTACTTTGTTCTCAGAACGAGGCATTGATGAATGACATCCTTGTTTCCTTTCTTATCTGATCATTTCTTTAAAAAGGAAAAAACCCTTAACCCGTAATTTTAGCGGCACCCATATGTATTTGTTTCATCCTTTATTCTTCACTTATCTTATCTACCATCCAAATCTTCCATCTCTGTTGATTAATGGTTTTTCAGCATATTCGTGTTTACCAATAATTAATGTTTTCTACGTCTTTGGAAAGTTAAAGAAATATATATATATATATATATATTTCTTTACATATCTGTAATTTATGGCAGATATAAAATTTTGTTAACTTGATTTCTGGTATGTTATCTTATCATTAAGAAAACAAACAAGAGAGAATGGTAAATAAATTAAGATATGTTAAGACGGAAATCTGCTGTATTTCCAAACATGTTTTCTTCTTGTTTTGTCCATATTATTCACTAAAGCTATATAAATTATTGATAATTTTTGAAAATGTCAGAAAATTAAGCCTATCCCCAGGGACATAAAATCATGGCTGTTGTAATCTGAACAGTTATGTTCGGTGGTGTAATCTTAAAAAAAAAAATAGCACCAGGGCGCTACTTTTGGGAAAGGTTTATTATTATTGTTATTATTGTCGGGGGACCACAATAATTATTATTATTTTTTTTAAAGTGAAAATAAAGAAGCACGGCGCTCCCAGGTTTCAGAAAAACTACCGAAGCGGTGTCCTAGCATATCTGATTATATCAGGAACACGATAATGTTGGCGTGCTAACTTTCGAATGACCCGAAAATAATTGATGGAGACAAAATTTCGACATTTCTATATAATTTCCTTGTTGATTTATTTAAGACGGAGCTTTACGAGACTCGTATAATTATCGTTTTCAGACACTGTGGGTCCATTTTCTAAGAAAATCAACAGTGATCACTTTTTTTTTTCAGCTTTATAATGATCATTATAATGTGAGTTTGTAATATTAATAATTTTGCTGTTCTAGCGGTTATTGCATTTTAGCAGCACCTTATTTTGGCACTTTTCTGCTTGTGTTTACTTCTCAATTGGATCATGTATCTATCAAAATCAAGGAATTCATCCTCGTACTAAACATAACCTATGTAAAATTTCAGCTTTCTGGGATTTATAGTTTTGGAATCGATCTTAATAACAGACGGGTGTGCATGTGTTTGCTTCAACTTAGATTAACCCTTTCTTCTCTCTCTATCCACTTTTATATCAATCTGTTTTTTGTTGTTGTTTTTTCATTTCCATTTTCTTTCAACAACCTCTCGAAGATCAACAAGATTTTTTTCGAACCAGTTGCCTTTTATGAAGACAACAACAACTTTAGCTGATCCTTCCTCTTCGTTTTTTAGGCTATTAACTTACCTTAATATGTACTAACCCTGTAACGTAACTCTGTTCAGAACGTTCTTTGATCTCTCCGACACTGGAAAGGACCTGCTAGATATTACATGCTGAAAGAAATCCATGTTTATATTTCATTTACACTCTTAATTATAAGATACCGAAATTTAATCAAATATTCAACAGTTTTTAAATGTTTCGTGTAGTGTAATCACATAATCCACATTTTTATAAAAACAATCAGTGAACTAGAATATTTTCTTTATATTATTGAAAATTTTGAAAATTCAAGCGGTAAATTTTAAAATTATTCAGTAGTTTTATATACATTTAGTTGCACATTTTCAAAGTAACGTCATAACTATGTCTGAAAAAAGAATTAAGCATTCCATTAATTTGTGTTGTAACAATACCAATTCAGGTGTTTTTAGTATCAAAGTATAATTACATCCTATACAATGCATAAAACACACAATAAACAATACGTAATAACATAATAATGTAATTAATAACAATGCATAACCCATCAATTATAGAATTATGATTTACAGAATTATGAAAAAACACTGAATAGATGTAATAGTACATACATACATACAAAGTTCTCTGCCAAGGGCAGGTCCTTCACTGCAAACCCAGCATTCTCCAATCTTTCCTATTTTCTGCCTTTCTCTTCGTCTCCACATAAGATCCATTCACCGTAATGTTGTCGATCAGATGATGATGATGTAATAGTAATGAATAAAAATTCAAATTTTAATGGTACTCAAATTTCTAAAAAGCTCTGCATATTTTTTGAAATACTTAAGGCCGACTTATTTATTTCGAATAAATTAAATATTAAAAATTAATATTTACCTTCCACTAGCCTAATTTCTAGGAGTTTCTAAGAATATTTCTGCTAATATCCTCTCCTGACTCAGTAAGCGACAACTGGGCGATAGTCACGTGGGCGACCGTCATATAGGCGACAGAAACTTAAAAATTTTTGCACGCTTAGCAGACATACGGTTTGGCGGATTTTTTTTTTTTTTTTTTTTTTTTTTTAAATTAAAAACAACAAAACAACATAATAATAATTTTCAAATTTTTCAATGTAAATATCCTGTAGGGGGTTAAACCTCAACCTATCTAACCTACAGCTAATCGGCACAAACAGCTTGAGCTCGTACTAAGTTTTACCTCTAATTTCATCAGAGTACATGCTTACGTTCACTGACAACATCATTTTTAATTGTGTTTCCTTATCATAATCGTTAAGTATTTTATTTTCATTGCATATTTGATGTATTATTTTGTCGCCATCGCCCAGTTAGCCATCTCCTAGTTGTCCGTCGCCCAGATAATCATCGTCCCTCGCCGTCGCCCACAGTTGATCGTGTCCGCGCCTAACGATGGATAAAAATTCAGAAAAAATACCAACTTTTAAGTCCCAAAAAGTAAAAATTCTCAAGAATCGGAAAGTTACTTTTGACCTAGATTATATCGTATAGCATTTGCTACGTAATAAATTAAACAGCTCAAATAATAACATATGTTAATAATAACAAAACTGTAATAATGAGACAGATTAGATTTGAATACACACTTGTAAATGGTTCATATTCTGTCGCAAATGAAGAGACAATAGATGTGCCAAATAAATGAGCTATAAATAGCATTTAATTATGATTTCTCATGTTTAATGGACGTGAAGCTCTTATACCGTAGGTTTATTTTATTCAGCCATAGGTTCAGAACTTAAAATTTTAAAAGATGAGAAACACGCATTCATAAAACATAAATGTAAAAATAACTAAACAGATCAAAAACAAATGTTTTTTTTTGATCGCGTCTGTTGTTTTTTTTTCCTTTTCTTTTCTTTTTTCCTTTTCTTTTCTTTTTTGTTGTTCTTATGTTATTTCTTTTAAACGTAGTGCTTTCTGGATTTGTTTCTCCGTTTCTTTTCTTTTTCTTTTTTGTTGTAAAACAATACTTTGACGTGACCTCAAAGTTTTAATAAAAAGACATTTGCATAACTTTCTTGAAATTGAATTTATTTATTTATTGTTTTTTAAAATCTATTTTTTTTTGTTATTGATTTGTTAGCTTTTACGTTTGACTAATTTTCGTTGTTATTTTATGACCGTGATGCTTATGTTTACATTCTTTAAATAAAATAAATATAAATTTCTTTGGAGTTCTACTGCAGCGAATTTTACCATATGAGCCATTCTGAAATTAAGTGGAATTTTTGTCCCCCCCTAAGTTTCTATCTTGAAAATCTGATTTATATAAGCTTGATAATTTTTGTAAATGAAACAAGATTGTATTTAAAAAGATCCCAAAATTATTTTATGAAAATAATTTTATATTTAAAAGTAAAACTCTGAGAAGTGTACGAAATGTAACCTCCGTGGAATGTCCCCACCCCTGTTTTTTCAACATTTACAAGTGTTTTATAGAAAAATATTATTAAATTTTTCAAAAAAAAACTCAATAACAATAAAAAATTAGATAAATTAAACTCTACACCAACTAACATTTTAAACATAAAGTATTTAAATAGCTTAATTTTAACTCAAAAGTTGTCCACGGGGTTGGATGTAACCACCATGGAACATCGATAAAATGCTCACTGGGCAACAACACTGTTCACTGGTAGAGCTGTAGTGAAGGAGAAGGCAGAGATCTTGACTAATCTGTTGATTATTTGGATCTCATGGTGTTGTTTGATGTTAAAAGACCGGATTGCCTTTATTTCCAGGTGCGTTCTTTTTCTCTTTGTAACCTCCATGGGTTCAACAAATGTTGTATGGCATATGTTAAAACTTTAATTTTAATTGTTTATTTTGGAAATACCTGTTATCTATCAGAAAATAGATCTATGGATTTATAGGTTATGAACTACATGTGACTAAATAGCTAAGTGTAACCTCCATGGATAACTTCATCCATGGTGGTTACTTCTATCTATGGGAGTTACACTTAAATACAATTTAAAGCCTAATAGACTATTGAAGGAAGGTTTATTTAAACAAAACATACTTTTAATATATTATTCCACTTTAGTAATATGGATTGTATTAAAATTTATTTCATAATCGGGCCTATTTCTGGCAAGTTGATACCTATTTCATTAAAAAATTTAATACTCAAAGAACAACTAAAATTCATTTGTTGTTTACTCATTAAATATTTACCACAGTTTATTAATTGTTATTTTTGCAATATTCAGCTGGTTTAATTTAAAAAATATATTTTTTCCTAATCTCCATGGAAACGAACGTAACCTCCATGGTTGGCAAAATTGTAAACTATTTTTTTCTGGTAAAATATTTATTCTTGACCTCTACAAAGGGTGTACATGTATTTAGTTTGTTATTGGTCATTTAAAAAAAATATTAATAATTATTTTTCTCTAGATTTTTTTTTTCTTGTACGGAAATTACACTTAATTTCAGAATGACCCATATACAAAATATTCACAGTTCCATTTTACAGTTCGTGATGTCCTTCCGATATCGGTTTTTGTGTATTTTTCAGGCAAACATTAATTCTTTCACTCTACTGCTATTGCATGTTTACAACTGAATAACTCCTGAGCATTTGTTCTTCAAAAGTAGTTGGCAACTTATTGTTGTTTGTTTTCGAGTTATCAGAAACATTCTTTTGAACTTTACCGAAAACGATGGAACAGAAGTTTTCTTGATATTTTCAGCGCATTCTATCACGTTTAAACGAGTCTCGAATCATTTAGTAGATAAACACACGCTTTTATAAATGGTTGCTGTCTTTTAATTGGTTATGGGCTCTTTATCTGTTTCGGAATTCGTATCTATCGTCAGTTCAGATTACACACCATTCAACAACATAAATAAAGCCTAAAAATACCAAAGGACTTAACGCTTAGAAAATAATCACGTTATTCATTCTTTTTTTTTTTTTCTTACTTTCTCAATGAGGAATTTCGAAACAAAATAATATTCAGAACTAAAATATCTCGGCAAATAATTTAACGGCAAAAAAATTCTCCGAAAATATTTTAGCTATTTGTAGACTCAAAAATAAAATATAAAAAAAATAAAAAAAAACGTGATTTATCAGAAATAATACGTCATTCAAAACCAACCTTCGATAGTTTTTAAGTCAGTGATGCCCAACCTATGGCCCGCGGGCCATATCCGGCCCGCGAAGGTGTTACATGTGGCCCGCTCTTTAATTCCTGTTTTTTTTTGGTTGTTGAATAGGAGATTCCGCCACATTGTGGCCCGCGAGATTCACAGCAAAGTCAATTTTGGCCCCCATATTACGAAAGGTTGGGCACCACTGTTTTAAGTAATAAATAAATAAACAAATAAATAAATACTCGTGAAAAGAAGAAGAATTGTTATTTTAGATTATGTTCTTTTAACTTCACAGAGTTTTTTCTGTAAGCTAGGACTCACGTCGATGTAACATTGATTTTTTTTTCACTTAATAAAGCAATGAAATATATTTGAAACAAAAATAATGAAATAACAATGAATGAGCCAGCTCTCGCTGGGATATGGATTTTTTCACTGTTTTTTTATTGGTGAGTTTTTCATTGTATTTTTTTCCTTTGAGACACCACTGCGCTTCCGATGTAGAAATAATGAAGTGTTTATTACTTTTTCACTCGATTGTATTTATAGATCTTATTGGTTTCGGATTACCAAGTTTTTTTTTAACTTGTTCTTCTGTTGGGACGGAAAACTAACACGGAAGACATCTTCCCCGGTGAGAAAATCCAATAAATAACAGATATAAATAATGTTTTTGCTGTTCTGTAGAACACAGTAGAGAATACCATATATTATACCTTGAATCATTTCCCTACTGGTAAATTAATAGTGGTTTGTCTAGGCTTTTCATATATTCCTCATTCCACTATATATATATCAATACGGCCTATTTTGACTTATATAAAAAAGAAGATAACCTATTCATTATTTTTCCTTTACTTTTTTATTCTTTTTTCATCTTCATTTGGGTTTTCACAATCTACTCCCCCACCCCCCACCCCTGCTGAAATGGAGAATATTTTTTTTTCTTTCGTTTCGTTCCTCATTTACAAAAAGGCTTCTCTGCACGACCCCTGCTTTCTTTTCGTTCCGCTGTCTGTGATTTATAATCCAAGTATTTTGTCTGTTAATGGGGATGCTTCCACAATGACACACAACTCCTCACTCTCATATCAGCCACTGGTTTTTATGGTGAGAGTAAAAATAAACACGTGACCCACTTCCACTCAGTCATTATCAAGGAATAAACATATAATAAATGGTTCCTTCTTAATCCACACACACACAACAAGCACATCCGTTTCCCCCTTCATTTACATAAATATGCATTTTCTCATAGACTCTCCCGTCTATTTTATAATTAGGTGACACTCCGGCTGTAATCTGCAACTCGTTTTTCACACCGGAAGTTGCGTGTTTCTAATATAAATACGTTTACAAACTTATGCTGAAAGGAAAAACCACAGAATTAACAAAAAAAATAAATAATAATAATAAAGAAATAAATACAGTAAAACTCGCTTAAGACGCTCTTCAAGGGCTCGCAAGAGCGTCTTAAGCGGGAAAGCATCTTAAGCGACTTTTACTGTAAAATTAAAGTATTGTTTGTTTTGCAGTGAACTTGCTGGAATTCGCTAACTTGTGTAATCCAAATAGTTTCAATTCAAAAATAGAGCTGTGATTGGTAAATAAATTTTTCGGGTGCATTTTTATCAGTGTATTGAATGACAGCCTGTATACGTATCAGTCATCTGAAACAATTGGAAATGATTCGGTTCATCAGGATTTCGGATAATCAAACGTATATGAAACAGATAATTTATATTTAGACCTACAGTTACATTAATGTACGGATTTTAAAAAAATAAATATTGTGTTATGAGTCCATAAATTGTTATTCAATCAATAAATATTGTGTGTTTTTTAAAATTGTGTAAGATTAAATTAATTTTTTAAAAATCAATTGTTGCACTAATAATAAATATTTTAAATATTTACAAATTTTACATTATTTTACAAATTTTTTATCATTTCAGGCTTTTGTCAAATTTTTTTTGAGTTGAAAATACCGAGTAATGCCTCAAAAACACCCAAAATCGAATGTTTTTGAGTTTTAATTTAATTAAAAGCAGAATATTTTGAAAATTAAAAACAAGAAAATACAAATCCCAGATTCTTCACAAGTTCAGATTTAAAGTTTCAGAATTTCAGGTGCATTAGCAAAAGAAATATATAAAGAAATAAAAGGTTTGCAGTCGCCTGAATTGACTGAAAACAGGACCCTTAAATACATGATGTAATTTTTTGGAGGTGAGGGCAATTGTAGCAATTCGTATAACCTATGTTCCACTGTATTTATGTTTTACAGAATTTTACAGTTTCATAAATTGGAAACCGCAATAACCCCACGCATTTCGGATAAGAGAATCTGTATTTGTAAAATACAGAAAAATATACCGAATTTTACGTCACTGAATGGGTTTTCATTTTCATTTAAAAAGGCAGAAAAAAATCATGAAATTAATCATAAATGTTAAGATGACCAAAATATGCAAAGTTTTTATAAAAAAATAACACAAAAAAGTAAATAAACAATCACAACAGTTTCGAAAATCAATTTTGTTCGATTTTCTTCTTCGGGTACAAGGAGACACTAATTTTCGAAACTGTTGTGTTTATTTACTTTTTTATGTTTTTTTTTTATACAAACTGTGCTTATTCTGGTCATTTTACATGTATGTATCTATTGCACGTTAAACAAGATGAATGAAATTAATCAATGCTACTTCCTTTTTTTCCCTATAAAAAAAAATACTACTGAATTTCATAATATTTTTTAATTGTTTTGGCTGACTTGACAGCAATCGGCTGCTATTTTTTCTTCCAACGATTCTCCAAACCAATTGAATTATTCTCTCATTACTCATTTTCCAGTTTTCACTTTCTGTTACAGTATTTTGGTCTCCACTTTATTCAATATTTCGTATTCGTTCGTTAATAGGTATTTATCACAGCGGAAGCTCGTGGGAATTGTTTATAGGATGAAAAACAAATAAATAATAATACCTGTGTGTGTACGTAACAATTACCTTATTTTATGTGAAAAGATAATTGTTTTGTTTTTTTCCTGTTGTTCAAAAATCATAATCTCCGCATTTATTTGTTTTTGTTTTTTGTTTTGGTCACCCTGTACTTATTATTGCATTTTAGGAAAGAAGGACTTTTGTTCCGCAGTTGTCTATTGAAGACGGGATTTTTCTTTTTTTTTGTTTATTGTTAGCATTGCTTTACTATGACGCACCGTTTGGGAGATTCACCGTTTGAGACAGCTCGACAGAAATTCATAAATAAAACGTATTATCATTATTGTCTTGTGTGTGGAAACATTGTGTCTTAGAAACAAGATTAAAATAGAAATAAGAGTTCAAGGAGAAAATTAAAAAAAAAAAGGGGGTGGGGGAGTGTTATTTCTTGAAGAAGGATATTTTCATCATAAGTGTTTTTCGTTATTGAGACTCAGTTTCGTTCGTATATTTATTTTGTAACTTTATCAGTATTTTTTTCCTAAGATAACTTTGTTATTTTAAAAAAAGTTGTTTACATAACTGAAATTATGCAAGATGTAGAAAATATTTCGTGATTATTTTTAATGAACTTTTTCTTGCACATTTTTATCTGCTCAATTGTTAGTCTGTCTGGTTAAAAGATTAAGCGGAAGTAAACAAAAAAATCAGATGTATAATTCCGCTGTTTGCTGTATCCAATGGAGTAGATTACTGTCAACTTAATTCTGATTATCACATCAATGCTTCACGAATCACAAGCTAATGTTTTGATATATTCTAAGACAAGTTATAGGAATTCATTAAACAATAAATGAAATGGCAAATTATTATTTCGTTTTGAAAATACTGTATGAAGAAAATGATCTGAGTTCAATACGTACAGAAACAATCGAATCTTATCATACATCGACACATACGTTTTAAGAATGTTTGTTGACGATGTTAGAAAGATAGTAAAGAGTTATTTTCTTTGTGTCCTTGAAAAAAAGTTTTGTCCATTTTGTACTAAATCTATGTACATTAATGTAGTTCTGCTGGAAATGACAGATTAATATAATTGTTGTTCATAATAATAATAAACTACATCCCTTTCATTCCTTTATTAATTAATTTTCCAAGTAGACGTGATATGGCTGATCTACTGTGCCTTGATTATCCATTTGAATAAACATTTGAGTTGTTAGCAGTTGTTTTCTATTGTTGAAAATCACGGGTTTTTATCTATAATTAATCACACAAAAAAAAGACAGAAAGGTATAATTATATCTCAAAATTATATAAAAAGACATTTAAAATGTATGAGCAATAATATAGGGCAGGTTGTATAATAATATACTATCCGGACCCGCTAATGTATTTGTTACGGCCTGGCAGTGTCAAACTTAAAATTATCAATTGGAACCTTTCCATTGCTGCCAACAGTTACATTGAAAAATGTGAAAATACGCAACAGCAACTATCTCAGACTTTGCTATTGGAATGTTAATAGGAAACACAACGAGAGCATTGTTTCATAATTAGAAGTTTATGCAAATTATTTTTATTATTAATTGTTGTTATTGTAAATGACATTACCAAATCATTAATTATACTTTATTCATTATATCTCTGAAGACAGGTGACAACTCCATCTATGGTAAACGATTGAGCATTAGTTACTCCGCGTACTTCCGTTTTGAACATGGTGGCTGCTGAACATGCATCGTTGTTCGTTTCTGCTAATAAAACTTTGAAGGGTCAATCGAGAGGAATCATTTGGAATGTTATATTTTATTTCAAGTCGTCTATCTCTAATGTAAAACAGCTGAAGCAGCAGGTATTTCATCTTATTCAACATTGTTAAGGAAACCGAAGCCTCGCTTACCATTAAGCCTAGTCCATTGTTTGAAACCCCGGACAAGAAAAAAGAGCAGTCGGCATCGATAACATAAATGGAAGACTAAAACAAACTTTTTATCAAATCAAAAATAAATAAATAAATAAATTAAAAAATATTCTTAATATTGGAAAACCAACAAAAATAATAAAAATAAAACATTGTAGGGCGAGGACAAATAGTATGTAAACACCGGAAGTAACTTACAACGAGATTCCAGACGCGACCAAGCAATAACTCGAGTCAAGAAAGGAAATGATAATGATTGGTTAACTGAGATCACGTGTCTTCAGAGATATAATGAATGAACTATAGGTAAATAGATATATATAGATAGATATAACTATAGATATATTAAGGGTTGGGGGATGGGATGATGGGACTCCTATCATCAGAACATTTATAAAAATATTGGTCCTCAGACTTTCTAAGGTTGTGCACCCCTGATATAAGGAATAATAAATAAATAGGAAATACATGACTCTCTTGAGATTAGCCTGAACTATCAATACTGTCTTTATGGTGACAATGATCAACTACTAGAGGATTTAATTTTTTTTTTAAAATGACCAAAATCTTCACTTGTAGAAGCTGTAACTGGACTGTAATGGCATCAATGAAAACGAAGAAATATTCCTATATATTTTTACGTGACTGCTAAGGCTTGCTGTTGTTCAATTGTAGAAGCCATTTCTTATCTGCGGAGACTCAACCATTGCATTTAAAATGCTAATCTAAAGTTCAAAATATTCTTCTTTTTTTTTTTAACGATCCCTAACGGAATAAGCAAAGGGAAGCTACGAGAAGTACCGTATGTGTATGTGTAACGCCCTCCATATCTCAAACCGGGGGTCAGAGCATCGTGAGTCAGCCTTGTTGACTCCCCATGGCCTGGAAATTTGGGAGGAAATTCCAACTTCCTATTCAAGACCACTTCCAGGTTTAGGTGGTCATTGACCGAATCAGGAGGGGTAATTGGGCAAAATTGGGGTCGTCTACAATGAATTAACTGTACTTGAGAACGAATATGACACCCTTCGACTCTATTGTGATCACTTACTCAGTCACCCACAAGATGCAAATTGAGAGTCTAGAATAATATTAAGTGAACTCAAATCGGACATAGCTTGAATTTGTACTACAACGACTTGAATAAATGAGTTTTGTGCGCCAATCAATACTAGTGTCACTTTTAACAATGCAAGCTTTTGATAGAATACAAGTTATAAGGTGTCGCATGGCTTTGTGCTAAGTAGAAAACTATGAATTGACTTGTTCGTATCTTTTTTAGAATGTTTTATTTTTAGAATCTATATAAAAGTACATCAATTACAGTTGAAGAAAATGTAGTTTGTTTTCGACATTTTATTTTCGAGGGGTTGATTTTCGAAATTATTAATTCTTTCACAAATTCAATAATTTTAGGCTTTGCTTTTTATCACAGAAATACAATAATGCTAGTATATGCTTCCTGATGATTATTTTTTACTTAATAACTATCATTATTTATAATTTTATTAGACAAAACCTTTATAACGAGACTTCATAATATTCCATTGAACGCTGTGAATTTAATAAGTTGTCATCGACTGTAGTATTGTTGTCGAAATTGTTATTTGCTTATATTAGTGTAGTAATAGAAGATTAAAAAAAAATTGATGAAACTAATGTACAATGTGGCAAGTCCTACAAAATGTCCTTTTCAGAAATGAAAAAAAGTTTTCTTTTTATAATTGAATTCATGTTTATGATGAAAATGATTGTATATATGAAGTATTTTAGGAAATATTAACATTTGAATACAGATCTGGACAGAAATGTGGAATTTGCTAAATCCCAATTCTAAAACCATTTTTCTGTTTCTGCAAGGATATTGTCAAATTTACATGCTTTTCGTCAGTGGTATCTAACGGAAATTTGAAATAATTTGGAAATTCAAACTAAAACATAATATTAATGGACTTTGCTCTTTTTAATTTAACCTTTACACAAATTATAAAAATAAAAAAAAATAAAAAAATATTCTTTTCAAGTCTTTTTTTTATATTTTTTTTAATTTTCCAATTTTTTTTATATATTTTATATAATTTAATTTTTTAAATTTTAATTTAAAAACGCGTTTTGTTAACAGTGGAACAGAAGTTCCAAATTGTGAGCAGAATTGAAGTAGGTGAAACTTCTAAAATAAGCAGCTCCTTTGCTTTTGAATGTTTTGCTAAAAGACTGATGTGGTTGGAGCAACTGACTGACTCTGATTATACAGAACTTATGCTACTGAAACAACTTCGGGACAGAGCGGCTAAACGACTTCAATCATGGCAGAGCAAACTTCCCTCTAAGCCAATGTAAAGTATATACCATATGGCATATAAACATTTACATTGCATTTTCTAACTTGTGTGACATCTATTGAACAAATCTATTGTTTATAATTATAGTGATAAAATTAAAAACATCACATTTAGTTATTTTGTACATGTGTACATGTTTAAATCCAGTGTTAAAATTTTTTTGCGGTCTCCTGACGGCCATTTTTAAGTGCTCTCTTTTATCCGGAATTTTCGATTTACCGACAGAGGTCCGGTCCCGACCACTTTGGTTAATTGAGGTTCTACTATTATTATTAAACAAAACGCAATCTCAAACGGATCAGTTGCAATTATTTAATATCAAACTGTTATGATAACACACTAATACTATTTTAACTGACATGGAAACATTTATAATTGTAATTTAACTGAACTTTCTGAACTATTTTTTCGGACATTTCGCTGGGATTTCCTGTTGGTTTCGGTTACTCGAAAAGTTTCGTCTGCCATGTTTATATCGCATCAGTTGATCGAAATGCGAAATGCAACCAGAATCTTCATAAAGCAAATTTTTGGCAAAAGTGGAAATTTACACATTTTGCTGTTGCTTTTCAAATTGCTCTTTTTAATTTTCAAAAAATAATTTGATTTATTGTAAGAAAAAGTGAACTAAAGTCGTGTCCTTCCGTCTATTATTTGCTGTATTTTGATTTTTTGTTTAGACTTTTTATACAAAAATCGTTTTTTTTTTCTTTCATTTTCCTCCGGGTACAAAGCAGTGTCTGTCAGGGGTTAATTTGTCTTTGAATTATATCCAGATCTTAGTTAATTTATGTTCAGAAATGACTGGATACCGTAGCTCTATTCCCAACGTGCCTCAATTATTAATTATGCAGATGTTACAGGATTTATTATAGTTGAAAATAACTATCTTTTTTTCCCGTTTATGAAAACAATAGATGCATTATTCTAAATTCACTTGTATTTTCACTTATGTAGGCTACTTTGGCATTCCAGTGTATTTCAAATTCTTAAATTGTTATTATTTAATCGGTCTGTTTCTGAATACGTGACTTTCAAGCAAATCCAAGCCCATATTTCCAATTCAACTTTCGTGAACCCAGAACCTCTACTGCGATCGTAGCTGTGTCTAAAATTATAGACTTCTACAATTCAATTACAGCAGATGCGAAACACTTTGCAATAATACATCCAACTTTAGACACGAGGACTTAAAATAAACAATTTATTTAGAATTAACTATCTCTGTAATATGGAGAAAGTAAAAAAAGCAAGCATTGCTTGTTTGGTTCCCTGCTTGCTTTTTTAAAAGACTGTTAACTGTTTATTTCCTTTGTGTTTTATTCTGAAGATAAATATCGTTTTAAAGGAATCTGAAACATGTCAAAACTTTTTAATTTTTAATTATTTATTGTTTAAAGAGTGCGTTATTGGTCATTATTTGTATGAATTCTTAGCAGCTCGTTACATTGTTTTAACAATTAACTCTTTCTGACGTCAAATAGTGAAACTTAACAACCACACAGCAAGCAACGCTTAAACTTAAACTTGATTACAAAATAGATTACTTTCTTTAGAATAATTGGATTTAAACGGTTTAAAAATAAGTATTTGCGAATTAAAAACAAAAAATACAGTATATGGAATGTTATAGGTTGACCATAAAGTGTACAGTAATTTCTAAATGCTGGTTATATTCGGCAGGGTGTTGTAATTAAAAAAAAAGAAACCACGAGACTTTTCTGTATTGTTGTTTTCCCAATAATAAGGAATTATACAAAGGAAGTAGGTTGATGTTCTTTGAGGAACTTCGTATTCACTAGAATTGACCACTCGAAAATGAGTGACACAAAAGATGGAGGATCTTAATGGAACCATATGTGGAGAGGAAATACAAATTGGTTCCTCCCATCTTTATTGTCCAATATTCAGAGATAAATTATCTCCTGAGGCAACTAATAAACCCAGATGGAGGACAAGATCCGATGATGAATTCGTTGGTGTGATTTATTACATGGTTTGGATGAAAGATGAGAACGAGTTATGTTAGAAGAAACATCTGTTAACTGTGGCGCCATTGTTTATTTCTTATGTTTATTATCTCATTTCAGAAACAAATGAAAAGACACTGCCTTTGTAATTAACAGGTTATTTTGAATACTAAGCTATTAGCGGATCGCGAATTGTACTGGGAGCAATAAATGCAGTAATGATTGTAAGATTACTGCAGGCACTGCATTCCAGAACCATCTATAAAGTGAAACGCTACAGTACTAATCTCGTCATCTACCAACAAAAAAAAAATACTAATTTATATAAAAAATGTTGATGATGTTCTACTTCAGTCATTTTTTCCAGATGGCAGCACATGTCTTTTTACTTTTCATGGAAACATAGGAAAATTATCTCTGTCAGAGATATTTTAGGGAATATCTTTTGTTTCCGTAATACCACTTTATTTTTAATACCCGTTCATGCCATCTAATAGAAAGTTGTCAGTAAAACTGAAGCCTATGTTCCTTGTCTCTTTTTTTTAATCTTTGTTGTTTTTTTTTTAAATCACGAACGTAATTCGAATGACCTTTTATTATTAAATTTCATTTTCTGTAAAAAGTTAATTAAATCTTCCTTATTTCTTAAAGCTGTTTTAAATTTTAAATTTATTAAAGCTCGTCCAGGTGTCGTAAGAGGACTAAAAGGCGGATTAATATTCATCGTTTAAGGATCAATATAAATCCTACGTAAATCCAAAGCTTTTTATTGGAATTTTTGTCACTTTCGTGCTCTTATTTCTGGATAAGGACATAGTGGAAAAGTTTCGAATAGAAAAGTTAAATCGCCTCTTGTCTTTAAATATACAAGCCAAGTTTCGAGAAGATCCATCCAGAGGCTCAAAAGTTTTTAGGAAATGGAGGAAGGGCGGTAAACACCTACACACGCGCAGTATTTCTACGATCTTCATTTAATTATTGAAAAAAGCCTCCAAGACATATAGCAAAATTTTGAATTTAATTGCATGTGCAATTAGTCGCATTCCATTCGTCTTATCTAGTTAATTCAAAAACCGTTAGTCTTAGAAAGCTGAAATTTAGTGCCAGACTACTAAAAAGATAATGGATTGAGTTTTAGAACATTTCAGACTGTAAGGAATTGGCTAAGAGTCAAAATCCATCAAAGTAAAACGCTTTTGCTACTAAATCAAGAAAACTCCAAGAACTAGTTATCTTAGATAGCTGATACTTTACCAATAGAAGAATGTTAGTCAGTATTAGGTTTCTGGTCGATTTTGACACAGATTGGTGTCCTCAGGCCAAAATTGCCATTACATAACACTTATAACTACATATTCATTTAGATCCACGTCTGGATGGATACCTCAACTTTATTATAGACTAACAAACTGTAATGATCTCTTAAATACATATCCATCTTGTTACTGAAAGGCACTTTTGTCTATTCGATCTAATATTAACTGCTGTATGATTATTAGCAATAAATAATGACTTGAAATTATTGTAATAAAAGAGACTTGTCCTCCTCTTCACCAGATCGTTATAAATTTAATGAATCCAAAAAAGGTAGATTATGAAAAGGGATTCTCTTTCCTGTCTAACATTTAATTAAATTTGCTTTTGAATATAATGAAATTGAAGCTTAATCCTCATTAATGATAGATCTTTCCTAATAATGAACTTTATATTCTGCTTCTTTGATGTTGTGGTAATGTCTGACACTTATTTATGTGTTAGTATTCAAGGCAAAGAGTTAATTCCGAGGTCCATAACTTTACACCCACAAGAATAGGTGAAGCTCGCGGTAATTCGGAACAGAAAACTAGGAAAGGATGAGTAAGAGACTGTTCCTATGACTACTACGATAATATTACGTGATTAAGATTGGAAAACAGAAAAAACGAAGCATTACAAAAGCAGTTGAATTATTCTTGAATCGCTAGACATACATTAGCATTTTGAAAAGGCAAGAAATGTGTTTGGCACCGATTCTCTGACGAAAGCAGTTTGTTGAAGATGTTTTTTAGATTTGAGTTTTTATGTCATGTGACCCAACCCAAGAGAAGGCACCAAGATTTGATTCCGATTAACATACTTAGGTTTTGATTCTTAATGTTGTAATATGAGTTAGACTAATATTTTTGCGGCCTCTTTCACGAAACGGCGGAGAACGTACATTAATATTTTTAGTGAAAAGTTATTTTTATTTTTATTTCGAAATAAGCGAGTAGGAGCTTTAGGCAATCGCTTTGCCTGTTAAACCTTTCAATTGCAAAGAGTTAGAGTAATAAGAGCTAGTGGATAGTTACAGCTAAGAGACATATGGCCAATCGCTGACATCATGTTTCTATATAGAAGAAAATCATCAGATAGAGAATCTGTATCGCGGGATTCAGGCAAGCTTTATTTCTGATAGAGATCAATACTATTCAGACAGTTACACGTAAAGTACGGCTTTGCTGTACAGTTTCCTATTAGCCAGTGTGTAGAGTGGCTTTTTTTAATTTTGTTAGAACGAGTAGCTTTGGGATATATTCAAATTCGTATAGGACCCAATGTATTGGAAAGTTTAGAGCCATTTTCTGATGCTATTAAGCTTTTTACTAACAAGGGAAGTGCGTGACCTCGAACGCTGAGAACCGTACGAAAATATGCTTGGAGTATAAATCGCTCATCCCCAAAACAGTGGTATGAGTCATTCTCATGCAAAACTTGGCTGTTGTCTGCTAGCGCACTTTGAAGACTGAATAGCTGTGCAACACTATCTGGTCAGATGCAAAAGTTTGTTGTTCAGATAATTATTAATTATTTTAAGCTGAAGGAAATATAGCAATATAGTCACGACATTGAAATGCGTGTGTTTTTAGTCATATCGATATTTTGTTTCTTCGCGTTTCGTAACTTTGGTAACGTTCCTCTCTTGCACCTTCAATAGGTGATCATTCAAATGTCTCTCGTGGTAAGATGTGCAATTTTTCATGAGAATGACTCATACCACTGTTTTTGGCATGAGCGATTTATATTCTAAGCACATTTTCATGCGGTTCTCAGCGTTTGAGGTCACGCACTTCCCTTATAAGAAGAATAAGTGTATGTAGTGTTATAGGTTGATCTTCAGATTCTAAACATGCTTTGTTAGGAAGAATTCGAGCAGCAGTTCAGACTGTTTCATATGAAGTAAGAATGGCTCTAATTTTGTTGTGAGTAGTTATTTTAACTGAAAGATTTAATTTGATGGATTATAAGGATATTTAGAGTTTCTCATGATTTTTATTTATTTCATTTCCTTTAATAATAATGTGACTAATTACTATGTTAGCTGAAACTAATCGAACACCGTTTGATTTGGCAGAAGCAGAGTCAAAGTTAATTTCCGGGTTTAACATTGAGTATAGAAGTGGAGGTTTTGCTTTACTTTTTATGGCAGAATATAGTAATATTTTGTTATTAAGAATAATAATAGCAGTATTATTTTTTGGGGGAAATTATGAGAGTATTATATTTATAATAATTGTATTTTTTTTCCTTCTGTTTTTATTTGAGTTCGGGGATTACTCCCTCGTATATACGATACGATAAATTGATAAATTTAGCTTGAAAAAAACTTCCCCCTGTATCTTTAAATTATTTTCTTATATTTTTAGAATTAAAAATTATTATTGATGTCCTCTGTAATTATTAAAAGAATTGAACTTTTGTAAGATATTTTCAAAGTATCTGCTTAATCAGTGTTTCTCAATTTTGCTTAACAGCACCCTTAGCCTAAGTATTTGCAAAAATCCGATAGCAAACTGAACATTCTTCCCTGATATCCAACCCTAACTTATTCATTGCATTATTACGTATTCTGCCCCGTATTAAGCAGTTGTGCAAAAATAAACAAGCTCATATTTCTCATTGGATTATAAAAATCTTGTAATTGTTGTCTCATTAATTTTAACCATTTCAGTTTATATTACTTACAATTTACTTGTTTCTCTTGTGTTAATAAATAACATTGTTGAAAATATTTAATAACTATTTATATATTTTTCTCTTATTTTCCCGTTTCAATAGAAATACTTTCTGTTGTTTTTCCTCGCGGAACACCCTTTGAGAATCACTGGTCTAAAGAAATAGATCTAGGGAGATTAATGTTCCTATAAATCATTGTTTCTTCCATTTCAAACTCAATTTCGGGCTTTCTAAAGGTGTGAATAAACTATTGTATTCATCGCTGTTACATTCGAATATCTGATTGTTGTCAAAAAGATACACCTTTATTTAAGTTAATTATTATTTTTATATTTAATTTATGTCAATGTATATAATCGCAAGGAAATATGAGTTTCTTCAAAAGCTGGTCGTACAACATGTAGCCCCGTACAGAAGGAAAAAGGTATTAGAACATAAAAAAATCGAATGATATTTAGTAGATTATACATTCCTTTGTCCGTCTGATTTAATCGTGATAAAATCCCTTGACTTGGAAACCACAATTTCATGCTGCTGTTAAAGTACAAAGATAAAGCAACTAAAAATTATTTTTTTTTATTCTACGGCAGTTTTGTTGAGGGATGTTTGGATATAAACAGAACCAATTATTTCAGATGTCAAAAATCAAAAGTTTGTATATTGGTGTAAATGATGACTCAAAACTTACTTAATTCAGAGAGCTGAAATTTTATGATAAAATGAACTTTCTAATGAGTTTGTTTTGTCTAGCATAAACGTATGGCTTCCAAAACTAGTATTCACACGAATGCTGATAACAAGCCTTGAGAAACTGCCTCTCCAATTATAATTCGTTATTTCTAATGCTTTCTAGTGTTGTAAAATGAAGAAAAAAAAAATATGTTGTTGATGATTCGGTAAGATTCATCTTATCAATTTAAGGAGTAGTTAATTGAATTCTCTAATCGGATTTGGACGTAGTGGAGGATTAGTTAATAAACTGCTTAGCTTGATAGGTGCTATAAATTCAGAGTTGTTGTGTACGTCTCCGTTCTTAATATCGAAAGGATGGATTTGCGTGAGGGATTATCTTCCTGGGAAGAGAGAGAGAGCAGCTAAAAATAGTGGCTGATAATTGCTTGACACTGATGGCTATTACTAGGTCACTTTGGCGGTGTTTTTTAATGTCCGATCGGCCTTCGACTTTTTCCTGCCCTTCTTACCTCATCGGAAAGGCTCTCCTACCTGTACCAGCTACGCATTGTTGGCAACGGGGTCACGGGACTAACATCCATTGGAGAAGGAAAAAAAAAAAGTCGAATTTTCCTTGAAAGAAGAAAGTGATGAAGAGGGCAACGGAGAGGATGACACTGGAAAATAAATCGGCGTTAAATTAAACAGTAGGAACCAAAGGGGTTGTGTCGAACTTAAGCCTAACTCCCACCCACGCACCTGTGCTTCCATTGTTTCAACTTTCTTACTTGATTAAGTAAGAATTTTCGAAAACTTCTCAATTTCACTTTATCTTCACTGTGGTGAAGAAAATCAAAAAAAAAGGTCTGCAGAATTAAAAATTATTTTAACTTTGAAAGGTTATTTTAATTGCTATCCATGAGTATAATTAAAAAAATATTTTAAATGTTTCTATCAGGTCACATTGCTTTGCAAAATACAACACATTTTTTATAGAAAAAAAATTAAATTCTGAGTATTTTAGATGTTAACAAAAATATTTTACGTTTTTAATTATGGAAATTTTGAGAATTCGGTATTTAATATCAACAGAAAACAAAATGACTACATTAACTGTATTTGAAAATTTATAAGAAATCGACTTTAGTTCCTCCATAAATTTTCCATTATACAGAAAACCAGTTACAAATAGTCCTCCATAAAATGTCCGATTTACTGTTTATTTTTCCTGGGAAGCTTAAATATTTTATAGTTTAAAATCAATTAAGGAGTTTCACCCAGTTTTTAATGACAATAAATGAACATTTTTGAATTTTAGTGTTTTATTTTAGTATTTTTGTCTTTAATGTCAGCTGAATTATGATTTGAGTACAGGTTGAATTGTTTACCTGTTCAATTGTTTACATGTGGACTGTTAAAAAGAAAACTAACAAAACACACATCAATGCAGGATTTACTGTAAAAGTAAAGCTTAAAAAGTTGATATGGCAACTGTAATTTTCTTCTTGTTTTCTAATATTATTCTTTTAAAGTCTCCAACTCTTTTTTTTAAAAAATATATTGGCTGTTTAAAAAATAATTAAAAATACAGAATTTCTATCATATTCTGTATTTTTAATTCCTTTATATGTTTCTTTCTAAAAACAATTGAAAGATGGTTTTTACCAAAGTAATTTGTTTCTAGTTTAATTTTGAAATGCTTCCGCTTAATGACACGGGTCAAAACAAGATTGACATCAATTTCGTTATTATTTGACGACTTAACTTTGCGGATGATGATGGCGGCTGTCTGGGACGAAAGTGCTTATTAAATACACACCCCCATTTAACAGTGGCGTGGGTGATGGACGCCTGGGAACTAAGTCAGTGTAGAGAAAATAGAATCTCACGGACCTTGCGTACAAAAAGTCCCGCGATCATTAACCCTAATCACGAGATATTTTGAAATAGTTTGTGGGACGAAAAATTATAACCAGAACAAAGAAAGTGAAAGAATTTACACTGAGTTTCACTGTTAGAAAATAGGGTAATGTGGTGCAATCCTAGTTTTTGGCAAATGTTGCCTAGTTTAAGCTTGTTGAAGGGACATGTGGCCTTTTCGTTTGGACTTACAGTATTTCCTGCTTAATACAGTTTCCTTTGAATATATTTGATGATATTCTGAGGTTGGATGTAGTTGACAAAGAAATTGTAAGCGTTTAAATGATTTACGATATTTTTTGATTATTTCCTTAAAATTCATTGATTTATCGTTTATTATGAAATGACAATATGAAATATCTGCAAATAATAAAAACAGCAAAAAGTCATTTTGAAACAGAATGAAGAAAATGAAATTCATTCGATGTCAAAAAGAATAGAAACTCTTTTCACTTCACAGAAAAAATGCGTAAATAACTTGATTCAAGGAAACTACAAAAGTCTCTTCTCTCGGTACTTCAGGATTTATGCTGAAACGAAGTTCACAATTAAATGCAATTTCGCAGTTTTCGAATTAAAAAACAAAAAAATGCAATTTACAATATGACCAATTAACTTTAAGTGACCAATATTTAACTAACACAATGGATTTTATAGTGTATTAGTACAAAAAAGGCACACTAACAATCATTCTTTGAGTGAGAATTATTGGGAATCTTAGAGAGATGTTTCGTCCTTTGGACTCATCACTCAGGCTTACCCGTTTTCCCTAATGCAATGGAGAAGACGTGCAACCTGATACCTTACAAATCAGTCAGCAAAAACACTCAACAGTGCCTACTTAAAACGTTGACCTTTTGAGTAATCACCAATAGAACGTAAGTTATTAGTACAAATAGGTCATAAAGCACCCCCTTCCCTTAAGAGCCTCCACAAGTACTTTCTAGTTGCATTCGAGTGCGGTCGTAGTCGTAAACATAAGCCATTGCTCAGTAACAAATCGATTGCACTGCTAGCGGTGTGAATAATAGTATTGTAAAGCTTTGTAGCTTTAAACATGTGTGACATAGTAATGTATTTATATGTGATTATATTCTTTATACTGTACTGTAAGTTTTATGACTGCATTTGTAGTCATCGGGACATATTTCCGTCGTAAGTTGAGGAGTATCTGTATTTTAAACAGAACACGGACTTTTTAGACAACCTGTACGAAGAAATTTTCCATGTAAATTTAAAAAAAAAAAAAAACTTACAGACAAAATAATAACAATAATAATAATTCAGGAGATAGAGGGATAACAGCTATATTACAAATTTTATGTTGGGATTACTTTGTTTACAACATTACACCTTCGTTTGCGAATTACTCGCGAAACGAACTACAACCATGATTACTGTTGTGTATACAACATTGGAACTATTTCATAGCGGAGTTATACAAGGAAATCAACGTATAAATTGGATCTCGTCTATTGAATCAAAATTAACCAAACGTCACCATCTGCTTGACCTTGAAGAAACCTTTTCTGAAAATAGACTGCAAGAAATTAAAGTTAATTGAATGAAATTATTAACCACCAATTATAGGGGAAAAAAATATATAATTAAAACACGTTTCTGTTACGAAAAGAAAAAGATAATCACGGGAACATAATTAAAATCGAGAAATTTCCCCAGAGAACTATAGATCTAATGTTAATTAACTCTGTTGTAGGTTTTTTTTGTCAGTTTTAGATAACGAAGATAACGAAAAGAAGCTCAATCGTCTATTCTAGTAGTCTGTGTGTCTGTATGTCTGTTCCTGGCCAAGCATTCCTAAATTCCGATTTTGAATAAAGCACATCCCAAAATGCATTGCATGATATTGAACTTTTAGATCTTATACTTTACTGAATGTCAGCAACTGACAATCAATTTCAGAAATCCTGTAGGAACACACAGAAAATGAAATACGTCTAAATAAAACATTCTTTAATGACTGTACAATGCAGGTGCTTAGGTAGGATTTTATTTTGGGGGGTGGGTCAAGTTAGGAAATCGACGAACAACCACAAAACACGAAAGAAAATAGGTCTAATTTACAAAGGTTATTTCGAGATTTCTGGGAGGATGGTCCCGGCTCCCTAAACCCTGCCACTACATACGGCTGTGGTTCAAACTGTATTTTTTGATTACAGCTGGCTTTTTATGTTTGCAAATTATAAGATGATACAGTAGTTAAATACACCATGTCTCCACAAAAAGTATATTTCAAACTTAATTTAAACACTTGTAAATGTCCGGCATGTCCGGTCAAAACCTGGTCGTATCATAAAAAGTTTAATGTATTTTATGTTTTTTTTAAAGTATTTGTGTGTCTTTTTTTAATTACTTCGTTAATTTCACACGTTTAATTTGTGAGCAAACTTAATTTATGAATTTACTTAATTTGAAGAATTGAAGTTGTGATTATAGGGTTGGTTAGGTAGGAGTATTTTTGCTGAAGTTATTGTTGAAATTGTTGTATTTAATTAAGTCCAAGAGGGTGTTTGTGATATTATATAGATATCTGTAATTATTTTAAGTTTGTAAAGAAGCTCGAAAAAGGAAAGAAGACTTACTTTCCGAAAACTTGATGAATAAATGTATTTTTTGTGGAGACATGATACATTTAATAATACGACAATAAGTAGAAAGGAGAAGAGAAAGAAATATGGAATTAAGACATAATTTGATAAAAGTTTCTATTTTAATAACTAATTTTTCTTAAAATTGCATTTCGAGAAATAAAAAAGAAAAGTCTAAGTATGAAAAAAAAAAAAAGAAAAAAAGAAAATATTAGTATGTACCACATACTTCCATTCTCGTTACTTACATCAGATGTACTAATTCTGAGTAATTGAAGTCGTTTTAGGAGTTTTATATTTACACTAAAAAAAATTAAACTATTGAAAAAAAATATTAGTTGAAAACTAAAGATTATAATTATTTTTTTTCATCCCAATTAGGTTTTTCAACTTTTTTTAAAAAAAATGTAGCAATTGAAAAATTTTTAATTTCAATTCGTCATTGATCGATGAAGCAAGACTCCGCAATTGATTGCACGCTTGTCTATTCGATTGTTTATTAAATTATAAGGGATAGATCAGTAAGACTTGGAAATCGAATTCGAAATCATATCAATCTTTCCAGATTGTGTTGCCATGTTTTCGCTTGAGAGAATATCCAACTTTCAATACGTTGGTATATACAGGGTGTCCCGAAAAATACACTTTAAATGGTTATAAATTCCATATTTGTTCAGATAAATTTAAGTTTTATAATTCAAAGTAGTTAAGAAATTGTCTTAACGTAAGCCTAAAGAACAGAGCTATAATTTAAAATAAGTCTGACAAAACACAGAAGAATGTTCTTTAAAAATTGTCCTAAAACTTTAAAAATACTTTACAAAAGGTTGAAAGCTTTCGAAGACCTTGAACGGCTTCCTTGTCAATTGAAAGTTTCAAGGACTTCGAAAGTTTTCGACCTTCTGTAATGTATTTTTAAAAGTTTTATTACAATTTTTAAAGAACATTCTTGTGTGTTTTGTCAGACTTATTTTAAATTATAACTATAATTCAAATTAAAGCAATGTATTATTTTTGTTTTAAATTACTGCAGGTGTTGAACTGATGGTCTTTGTTCCAGACGCGAACTAAGTGAATTGCAAAGATCAGGATTCACTTCAGTTGGTATTTTAGGCGCATTCGGTTTCAATAATTCATTGCTTTTACTTCATTACTTTTTTATCGTTTTGTACCAAAACTTTATCTTTGACGTTTCCCCATTAAAAAAAAAAAATCCCACTTCGTTGTGAGGCGGGTGAACGCGGGGGATATTTAATGCTAACTTTTCGTTCAATCCATGTTGTTTGGAAGATTTTCTCTCATCCAGTAGCATTTTAGAACAAATTTCAATTTTGTAAAAACTTAAGTCTCATTTCAACCATTATTTCCAATCAGTTACAACTGAAAAGAAAGAAAATTAGTGAGTTATGGGTACAATAGGAAAGTGTATAAACATTGTTTTGGGGACACCCTGGACCAGAATGACCATCAGTTCCTTGCGAGAAACAAAAAAACTCTACATCTCTCTGCTTTAATTTGAATTGTAAAACTTAACTATTTAACAAACATTGAATTTAAATTAAAAATAACACACACAGACAAGAACATTTAAGGTTTTTTTTAAAAAAATATACTTAAAATTCAGCAGCCTTTCGGATTCAAAACCCCTCTTCAACATACAATTACTCTTGAAAGTCTCGTATATACATTGGGATAAGGAATAAAAACCAATAAAAGTAATAAAATTGTAATCAAAATTCAGTTTCGAATTGGTGCCAAGTATCGTCAGAAATTACATCATAAGGTGGAAAAATACTTGAATTAAATTTTAAATTATTTTCACACACGTAAAAGTCCTTTAAAACATTTAATTTATAATCGTGTGAAATGTGTATATATTTTTGGGGGAACCCTAGATATTTATATTATAAAATTTTATATATATTTTTTCAAAATTTTAAAATAGGAAATTTATTCCAGGTAAATTAAAATCATATTTAATTGAGTTCTATTCTTTTCGGTTCACTTTGTCCTTTGCTTTTCACTGTCCTTTGCTTTAAGCAATTCGAGATATTTTCTAAAGAATCAGAATCTAATATAAACCCTTCAATTCATCTCTTGACTTTTTCTTTCATTTCTTGTGTAAATTACAGACTTTGTTGATGAAAGCATTTCTTAACCCTTCGGTTTCAATTTAATTGATATGTTTTTAAAGTTTTTTTTTAACGAATTTTAAGTGAACAATAAAAGCATTTGCATAAATGACAAGTTTGGGCTGGTGTGGACCAACCTCTAGAATGTTGTAGACTGTCTTTTGTTGGTTGTATTGTTGTTTGGAAGCTCAGAGATTGACAAGCTTTTGTGTAGTTTGTATTTTGTAGTAAATATATTTCACGCAGGATGCAACGACTTGAAGTAAGTTTGCTATAATTTGCGGTATCTGAACATTACAATAAAGTTTAATATAGTTGTTAGGAATATCAGATGGGAAGTTACAATGGACTTGATTGCTACATGCAAAGTTTATGACATAATGTAGGTTTAAATCGTGACTAAGTGTTCTTTGCATGGAAAACGAAAATTTGCATTAATACTTGATTTATTATATGTAGAGCATCTGCTACGTCAGTCACGACACCAGAGGATACGGCAGGTTTATGAAGAAAAATGAAAAACATGAAATATTGGAAAGTTTCAGCTGGTGCAAAATATATAACGATATGCTTGTAATTATGGTTTTGATAACTGACTTCTAGATTACTGGCTGCATTTTTTGAGTTAGTTATTAATTAAAAAGGTAATTCTTAATTAATCAGTTTTGGAAAGTATTAGAAACTATACTAAAATATTTGAGAATATTAGAAAGGTTAGATAAATATAATACAAAAATTAGATTTTAACAAATAAAAACTATGTAATAATAAATCTGCATACTCAAAGTTGCTTTATCTTCAGGGCCGCTTCTAGTGTATACCAAGCCTTAGGACGTGCTTTGCAGGGCTTGCTTTATGTTGCTTTTATCTAATTTGCCAAGACGCAGTGTGGTCTTTAATTTTTGCTTTTAAATTATTAATATTTTTGACAAAAATGCTGAGGTATTTGCGTTTTTTCTCCATTGTTTGTTTTATTATTGTTATTACGTAGCGGTTGGTCCCAAAGGGTGCTCTGCTCGGGGCAGAGGCCACTCGCCTGGTCTTAGTGCTGCCATGTCTGCAAGGATCAGCGTCAAACAAGGATGTCCTTATATTCTTACCTACTTTGTCGTGTTATCAGGGTATGTTTGACTAGGGAACTACATATGTCAGCATCAAAATTTTAAAGTATTTAATTTTAGAAAAGTGCATTTCATCAAATGGGTCACTATGTGTGTTTGTGGTCGTTCTCTAATAACCGCTAGATAGATGGATCCTCTTGAAACTTGGCCTGCCTATTCGTCTACTAGGCGTCTACTAGGGGCGATGTAACTTATATATTGGAAATCTTTTTCCAAGTGAGTTCGTGTTGAGAAATCAGAACCAGAAGAGAAGAAAAAATTAATTCCCATAGAAAAGCATTGGAATCTAAACCATGGATTTCTGTCCTTTCTTTGTTAATCTCTCAATGTCTTAAGCAATGAATTTTAAATCTAACTAATCCATTGCTTGATGAGATTAATCAGATTTAGGCAATTTCAGTAAATTATTTCATAATTCAATTGCTTAAATTCCTTTTTTAAGGAGATTGGAAACTTTGTACTGTTTACAATCAGCAGATACTAGAATTTTTGACAATAAATGTTTTGTTGTTTGTCGTTTTCAAAACTTTAAAAAAAAATTAATAATAAAATTTAACTAAAGCTGACTTTTACTTCTTTATAAATTGTAGTTTCTTATCCTAAACTATATGAATGTAAAACGCTTAGCTACACAAATAAATATTACTGATTTTCGAGGATGAAGATTAATCGATTGCTTAGGGAGTCAAACGTTTATACACCGGCCCTGTCCCCGTCATTTTTTCAAATTAGTTTTTTAATTAATAAGTTATTCAGTTTTAATTTTGTTATTTTTATTTTAGAAAGCCAGAACTAGTCGAGCTTTTTATTAGGCCTATGCCAATTTGTAGACCGTACTGAAGCCTACCTTACGATTATTGCTAGATAATCCTTTTGTAGGTTTTGTTCTTAATTGTTTTCTTCTCTTATCTTAAAGTAATTCCACATTGTTAAAATAAAAGCCCTGTAGTATCTTTTAAACTAAGTTTCAAAAATTAAACTTATATTTTGATTAGTTACATTTAAGTTTTGTGCTAAGCATATACTCAAAATCCTTTACAAACAAAGTGATTTTAAGAATTCGAATTCATTGGATAAATAATGTTTACAAAAAAGAATGGTTATTGTTTGAAAAAGTGTCGTCTTTGTGCAAGAAATGTATCAACAGCTGTGTTTCTTATTGAAAATGATACCTTAGTATAGTCCACGAATCATTAAATTCTGAGTCAATGAAGTCAAATGCAAGCATTACTTGAAGTGATGTACAATTAGAGAGAATTTAAGTTCTCATTGAAATAATGGCTGCTACTGCTATTTTGTTTTACCAAATTTTGTTCCAAGTTTCTAAGTACAGAACTTAAACATTTTGTAGTCATAGAACAGCTGGCCTTCAATTGAAAGATTTCATACAAACAAATCATTAAAGTGATAATAGAATTGTCTAAACATCAAGAGCTCCTCTTCAATTTCACTATAAAAAATCCGGGTCGTATTTAAATAAGTTAGTTCGTATTTAAATTACTTATCTAACTCCTTAAGAGAAGATTTTCGAGATCCAAAGTCATATTGAGATTTTTTTCAAAGCTTTTATTTTGAGTTCAACTTTGTCGTAATAAAACAAACTGAATGTTATTATTTTACTTTTTTAGTTGCTGTGAATTTAAAACTGCCAGCACAGAAAAAAATTGGGGAAAAATGCCCTGGAAATAATTATATTTCGAGTAAAGTCTTTGTTTTCTTAATAATAAACTTGAATCATAACGTGACTTAGAAGTCACAGAAATAAATAGTTACTGAGGAAGAACTGTCGAATGTTCTCAATTTCTAATCAGATAAAATATGAGGAAATGAAAGAGATTCAGGTTTAACTACTAAACTACCAATTTTGCAAATCTAAATAAACGACTACCTTCCATCTAGAATCTAAAATATCATTGAATATTTAACCGTAGAGACTTTTCCGTATTTATTTTGAAATTGATTTTAAAAAACTAGGGTTGTCAACGTGGACAACTTGACAACGTGGACATATACCAATATTTCGTTTTATTTTCATAAAACTTTTTCAAGGTTTTTATAAAATAAAATTAAAATTAAAATTTAATGTTAAATTTTAATTTTATTTTATAAAAACCTTGAAAAAGTTTTATGAAAATAAAACGAAATATTGGTATATGTCCACGTTGTCAAGTTGTCAGGAGTTTATTTATGTGTTTATCTATTTTCAAGAAGACGAAATATTGATGTACAGTTTTTTGAACTAGGGTTGTCTTTGTCGTAGGAGTAAATGGACATAAGTTTAGGTAATGTGGAAAATATAGTATCCCAGAATTCAAGACAAAAGCGTACAAGATAATCTCAAGGGATTCGCACCCCCATTCTAAATAACTCTTATGGTTTAGCAAATAATGATTATTATATCCTGTAAATAATTTACTCCTAGGAATCCAATTAATATAATAACACTCCTTTAATTCTCATTATATTTCATCCTTCTTTACAAAGGACTTCTTCAGGTGGCATCAGAGGACAAGAAACTATTCTTCTTCCTCTATATTTCATTAGAATTACAAATAAGAACTAAAAAAAAACATTTTCGTATTCAAATTAAAAAAAGAAAATTATCGTATTCAATAGCATTGTTATTAAGAATCATAAAAATTAACACAGTAATAATAGTTGATGCTTCATAAACAACAATAATAACAATACCCGCATTACATCATTAATATCTAAAAATTTATTTTTTCATAAATCCTTTAACTTATCCAAATGATGCACTACTAATTTTAAGAAACTTATCCTTATTAATACAATTTTTGCAATCGATCAAACATGATTCGATCATGAGTCGATCTTTTTCTTCAGAAATTTCGCATTCAGTTTTGGTAATTGGATCTGGGTTGTGTCCTTCTTCCTCACAGTGATCTGCCCAGTCAGAAATTCTACTTTTTTTATTCCTAAAGGCTGTAATATGTTCAGCCAATCTCTCCATTAAATTTCTTCCAGTACTTCCAAAATAGATGCCCCCACAATCTCTGCAGTCAGACTATAGGCAATCTCATTTTATTTAACATGTTCTCTTTAACATCCTTCTTCTGTTTTACTTTACTTTATAAAAAAGTAATCGAATACAGTTTACTTTAACATCTCTAACATTTTTGTTTACTTTAAATCCCAATGGTAGCTTAATTACTTTGTTAAAATTACTGTTTTCTTCTTTCTGTTGTTTCACTTTTTTTCTTTCTTTAAAAAAATCCTTAATTACACTAGTTATGAATGAATTTGGGTATTCATTACTTACAAAACTTTCCCTCATATTCTTAATTTTTCTTGACCCTAACTTTTCATTCTCTGTATATTCTGTTATTCGTTTGATGTAATTCTTGATAATTGCTTTTATATAGTAATATTATGACCAGAATTAAAATTCAGAATGTGTGTCCTCTTTAATGACTTTTCATAATATAAAGTAACTCTAAACTTTAATTCTCCATCTGGCAATATTTCGTCCTAACGAAAGGACTTTGACGAGCCATCTTTTCTACTTAAATTCGAAATAACACAAGAATTAAATAACACAATATAAAGTTTAGAGTTACTTTATATTATTATGATGTTAGTACTTACTAAGAAGTTGTTAATTACTATTAATCCTATAAGATTATGGTGAATGTTAAGGAAATCAAGAATTTGGCAGCGTTTGATAAATTGTTCAAGATTAAGAAGAGGAATTACGAATATAGGTATTGCACAGGTTCATTATCATCGCGTTTGCAGTGATAGAGGGAGCAAGGGAGAATGAAGAATTTAAGATCTCATCGAAAGTTAAGAAGAGAGCTTCAACTTAGGCATCGGATTTAATCTTAAAGACTTCATTAATAAGACTTTTAAATTATTATTAGGACTTTTAAAAGATAAAGAATGTGGAAATATTCATTTAAAATATAAAAACATTGGAAATTTATAAATTATTTTTTTAAAAGATAAAGAATATTGAAAAAAATTTTAAAATATAAAAACATTGGAAATTTATAAATTATTCTTTTAAAAGATAAAGAATGTTGAAAAAAATTTTAAAATATAAAAACATTGGAAATTTTGAAATAATTGAATTTCATAACAATAGAAATAATGTTGCTTTTATTGAACGTGTTTGACATCACGTATCTTTTATTGTATAGCCATGCTTATATATTCTTGTGTTATTTCGAATTTAAGTAGAAAAGATGGCTCGTCAAAGTCCTTTCGTTAGGACGAAATATTGCCAGATGGAGAATTAAAGTTTAGAGTTACTTTATATTATTATGATGTTAGTACTTACTAAGAAGTTGTTAATGACTTTTCATAATGTTCATAAGAAATCCTATAATCTTCATTTATCAATAATACGTCTAGAAAAGCCAGCTTGTTTTCTTTCTCTTTTTCAACTATAAATTTTAAAGTAATTTTAAAAGTATTAATATAACTAATTTCGAAAATTTTCTCTCTGTTCCTCTCCAAATGAATAAAATATCATCAGCATATCTCAAGGAGCTACAATCAATAAAGCTGATTAAACTTAGTCTTATTAACATTGCCTTATTAAACGATGATTTCCAAATGTGTATTTTCCACTTGCTCGCATGACGTTCCTTCGCTTACCCATACCACGTTAGTGATGCCAATCAGAAGAACATCCAATAAGCTTTCAAACGTGTATTCTCGAATTGCAGTGGTGCCCCAAGTTTGGCAATATAAAAAATAGTTGCCATGACTCTCATAACGTATATTTGTTTTTTATTTATTTAGTCTTGTAAGTTTGCTCCAATTTATTTTAATATTGAGCTTCGCTGAATTCTTAAATTTTAACTCATTTTCTTTAATAACATATATTTTTAGAAAAAAAACCTACATCATATATTAACATTAAAAGAGTTAAAAAAAACTTTAATTATATAATTATCACAAGAAATAAAGAAATATTTATCAAAAAACGGCTTATTTTTAATGATGTGTTTGTCTTATCCACCATCTTAGCGAAAGTTGTCATGCCAACTACCCTTTCTTTATTGTAAGACGATGACATTTGTTCTCTTTGACGTCAGTGTCTGTTGGTAAGTGGTTGACAGGATTTCTTGCTACCAACAGTTAACTAACATTTTAATCGTGACCACAACCATTGCCTGAGGCCACCGTTGCTTCAAGACGGTTCTTATTCTGATCTGATTTCCCTACAGTATCTTCTCTCCACATCAACCTGAGTCAGTCAACTGAGGTTCAACCCTAAGGGAAGACGAACAACAAAAATACACCTATCTTTCTCTCTTTCAAACAAATAACCGGAAATCAGCGGAACTTGAAATTCTTTCATTACCAAAGCCTCACTTTCACTTCGAAATACATGAACGTAATATTTAATTACATTGAATAACACAATGAATTTATCTACGTTCAATTTCATACAGGTTCGGAATCTTTTTATCCGTTTTGAGTCATAAAATCAATTCACTAACTCCTCTCATACCCTAACAAAATACAAACAAAATATTAATTAACTCTAATGTGCTAAATTCTAATTTTATTAAAATTTGGGTTATGCCCTTTATCCAGATAATGTTGAAATAATAATGTTTTTGTTTCATCTTAATTAAATTAGGTGGCACAAATATTTTTTTTTTTTTTGCTTTTTAATTTTGTAACATCATTCTATACGCATATATTGTATGAAAAAATTTAACCATCTTGGATTTAAATATTATTAACATTAATTAATTTTAGGATTTAAAGAAAGGAGAGATTTATTTCAAAGAATTTTTTTCTTTTATATACTGTTGGTTAAAGAGTTCTGAACAAAGAAATTATACTGATATTTTGAAGCCATTTTAATTATTATTATTTCTTTTTTATCAAGTGAATTTTAGGGGTTTTTTTTTTTCTTTAGTTATTATTATTTTCCTTTTATTCCATTATTTGATAAAATAAAATATTTTATTTTATTTCCTAGAGTAAGCATGCGCACTTTGAACATTCTTTTTTCTCTGTTTGTCTCTTCATAGACTGACGCTAAAATGACTTGACTGATTTCTTTGATATTTGATATAATGCTTCAATCTTCAAAATGACCATTTCTCAGCGTTGCATCTTACCTTACGCTTTGCGATGGATACCTGAGCGTGTATTTAGTTATATCTTATTTAAGCAATTACTAATAAATAAATTATACGTTATTAATGCCTAAAATAATTTTGGCAGCAACTATGGGACATCCCATAGAAGCGAGTCTGGTGGCAATGATAGCATGAAATGACGAAGAAGATAATTTTGTTTAAAAAGATGTTTTGCAAACTTAATTTTTACTTTTAATAAGTTTTGACATAAATGCATTTTATTGTCTGAAATCAACTCTATTTCAGTCGCCTGGTGCGAAGTGGTTTTAACTTCTCCTCTTTTCCTTTGTATTGATGTTAGGATGTAATGCGTATCAAAATAAATTCATAAATTGTTTTGTATGAATTGCTTTCTTCATAGAAAATGACCCATCGTTTACAGAGATACAGTCTCAATGATTGATACGGCGCCAGGTGCGGACACACCACTCACACCGCCCTTGCTGCGGCGCTGAATAAAGTTACATAAAAGAAATAACAATACAAGAATTTTAGAAATTTAAAGGTTCTTTTTAAATAAAAGAAATGAAAGGGTAATATAAACTAAGAAAATTACATAAAAAAAGAGGTAATGGATTGTGCATGACTGGTATAAACATTCCATCAAGTTAAAATCACAATGAAAGGAAAATTACAAAACAGGTAAATTAAAAAAAAATCGTATTAAAAGGGGACTTCTTATTAATATTGACTGCTTTTACGTTAGTGTTCTCTTTTTGTAGTATAAAAGTATAAAAATGCTGTTTTAGGAGCGTTCAAAAATTTAAAAAAACAACAACAACAAATAAATCAAACACTTTTGAATCTTTAATTCCCGTTTCCTCATTTTCGAAATATTTAGGACGGAGGAACCAATCCTTTCTCCCCGAAATGTAGCCAAATGTTACGATAGAACTGAGGTAGTAGCACCAATGGGTCTGTTTTTGACCCTTTTACCGAAGCCGCTTGTTAAATATTAATTAACGGAAAGCGCCTCGGAAACTGCGAGCGAAAAGCGTGAAATATGTCATTTTGAATTGCTAATTCCGCAACACGAAAAAAAAAACTCTTACAAAAGAAAAAAGTAGTAACACAAAAAAAAACTGCCGAACAACTGCAAAAATCATTGGCTCGGAACAGAACCGGAATATTCATTTAAAAACCAAGAGGGAAGAAAAAATTAGGGAAGGGGGGTGAGAGAATAAATTGTTTTTTTCTTAGTTTTTAATTGTTAGATTCAAATCTTCACGGTTAGTTGCGTTGGAAGCTTGAAATTTGTAACCACAAAGTGTTTTTCTTTGAAAGGTCT
Source organism: Thereuonema tuberculata (assembly GCA_023159025.1). NCBI lineage: Eukaryota > Metazoa > Arthropoda > Chilopoda > Scutigeromorpha > Scutigeridae > Thereuonema > Thereuonema tuberculata. The sequence goes on from JAFIDM010000179.1 coordinate 478,576, forward strand.
ATCGTTTCATCAAATATCATGACCGGAAGCTATTTGTTTTTTTCTGTCCCCCACTAGAATCCTCTCATTTTTTGTGCTGCTTTAAAAAGAACGATTCTATTAATTCTTTTCAATGAATTCTGAATAAATACTAAACATTTTTCATTAAATAAACACTTCGCCATACTGTGAAGTACCTCATGCTGCATTGCTCTGATGGGTTTGGAATCATTTATTCCATTTTTTTTCTACGCTTGCTTCTTGGGGGCAACACATAATTTGTAACATAAAAAATGACAACATAACAATGTTAGGATCATATTAAAAACGTTTAATAACATTCCATTGCAGACTTAATATTTGATGTTATGGGCAGATGTTTGTCAATTTGTTTGTGTCGCAAACTCTGGAGTATATTATGTCCTGTACTATTTAAATTAGTATAGGAAATACAATTGTGGGCCCGGTAGCCGAGTGGGTAAGGGCGCTCAGCTGCGGGTTGGAGGTAGCGGGTTCGATTCCCGGCCTCGGCGGAGGGAGGGAATTTTTCTATACACCTTCTCCTCCAAACGGGTCCTAGGGTCTACCCAGCCCTCTGTAGAATGGGTATCGGGTTTCTTTCCCGGGCGAGCGTCGGGCCGACCCCCCGACCTCATCTTCGTCCCGTAGGTTACGATCACTGGAGCCTATCCTCCAGCGGCCTCACCGGCCTGCCCAGGCTGATTGTGGCATCGCGTGGTTCTTTGGGCCTGATCGCGCCTTTAACTTTTTAATAGGAAATACAATTAACTACTGGTAGGTAGCACGTTCATTATTATGCTGGCAGTTTTAGTTTTAAATTTAGTTTGCTCGTAAAATAAAACGAAAATAAAGTAGAAAACACTGTAGATAATCATCAGGTTATTTAACACACTTTCGTGAAAATGAACAGCTCCGCAGCGAATACATGCGACGTTGAAAGGAAAAAGTTTTAAAAAGTATTGAGTAAAAATTTTATATTATTACACGTAAAAACTCACAGAATACGAATTTATTAAAAATACAATAAAACGAAAATAAAGTAAGAACACTGTAGATAATAACCTGGTTCCTAGGTCAATCATTTACCCCCTTAAATGAGTTTTCCCGAAATCGAGACCTAGCTAAATCGCTTTCTCGCACCCGAAAACAGTAGATTCACCAAATTTCATCGAAATCCATAGGCCTGTTTTCAAGATAAAATTTACAAGAATTGCTCGATTTATAGTATTTCATTGATTTGATTTGATTATTACTACGTAAGCCTAGTTTAATTTTAAATGTCTTTGTGGTTTTTATTATGCATTGGAGTTTAGTTTAAGTATTTTAAATATACTGAAATAGCAGATCGTAAGCACAAGTGTAGAAATCATTGAAAGCATGTCGCCATCTTTTACGTTGTCTTAGCATTGCCTTCAGGAAGTAAACATAGAAAAGAAAATGATTTAAATAATTCTTGTGCGATCTCTGTTGTGAGATTCAAAAAAAATAACTCAGAAACCATAAATTACAAATAAATTTTACATTAATCAACAACAAAATTCAATCTTCATCTCCTCAGTCGTCCATTCCCAACAGCGCTGCAACCATAGTTTCCACTACACAGACACTATCTAAGTATTCCATGTACTTAGTATTTTGCTATTTTAATGCAAATAAAATATTGTTTTTATGTTAATTTTTTTCACTTTGCTTATGTTCAAAAAAGGGAAGTACTAATTTTTCGAGTCCTTTTTCTGTTTCTTAATCAAAATTAAAAAAAAAAAAATTGATAATAATTCTCAAGCCTTAAGTCCACGAAACATCTCAGAAATAAACAGAACATTTAAAAGATATTTATTTTCATACAAAAGAAAAGAGAACAAAATAAATAAAAAAAAAAATAGGAATTCGTGTTATTACAACAAAACTCATGTTTTTTTTCACCTTCTGAACATGTAATTACTCTCGTGGAATCCAGAAAATCGTTTTTTTTTAAGTTTATTTCCATGCTTTAGTAGATTGAATCACCACTTCTGTTAAACTTTATTAATTTTTTTTCCGCTCTTGTTTCGCTTTCTGACTTTGTGTTTTCTTTTTTTATATCGTGAGAACCATTAAGCTGTCATCCCATTGTAGCTGAGGCTTCGTTATGGCTGTGTTTGATCGATGTCTGTGCTTTTAACCTTGTGCTCTCAGCGTCTCTCGCTGTCAACTGGAATCGAAAGCAAAGCGTTAGATTTGGCAGAACAAGTGGCAAACAGGCCTTGATTACCACCTAGAGTTGGTCAGTGCTGAAAACTCCTGACACACCAGCGGATGCCTGCATTTGTACGCATAAGGAAACGAATTTCCAAACTGTGTTGTTAAATTACATCCTACGCTTGTAACACTTTCGTTACATTATACAGAATAACAGTAGCGTGCCCAGGAATTTAGAATGGGAGGGGATGGAGTGGAATTATGATGTTCCTCACAAATAACTAAAGAATAAAAAAAAAGTTGCAACCTTTTTTCCGGATTTTGGTTGAGGGGCGATGTTACAAATAAAATGATGGTTCTGCTGCCAAAATCACAAGAAGTTATTGAAAGAATGTATATAAAAAACAATGTCGTGAAATGATACCAAACAAAAAGTTTGTTTATTTTCTAAGTACAATAGCTGCTAAATTTCTAAATTTTAATTAGAATTTTTTAATTAGACAAGAAATTTAACATGCGTTAGTACGTTTTCACAGTAAAATAAAACAAAGAACGCACATAACTAAACAAAACACAAATTCACTGAGCTATTTTTTTATTTTTATTTTCAGTAGAATTTTTTACTTTCTAAAAATTAATTCAATCCATATTAATTAATCATGCTACTTAACTGGTTAGTTTTAGTCTTCTGATAAGGATCAGAAGATTTATATTCCCGTTTTGTCTGTCTGTGTACAAGTATCATTAAAATATCATTAGCAATAATCAGAAACAATCACAACAATCGTAACAATTACACCTTTTGCATGCGCAACAATCACATTGATAATAATAAGGAAATTAAAGCAATATCAATATATTTTCTTATACGTATCAGAAGACGTTGGCTTACTAATCGCTATCCCTACTTTGTTTACTTTACCAAAACACGCAGAAATAGCGCTTGATTAAGAAGATTTTATAGGCATTGTTAGAAAAAAAAAATTCGAATTTGTTTCTATGAGAAGTTTTGTCATCTCCACGAACTAATTTCTCGTTAAAAATCCCCCAATATTGAAATATAAATTTATCCACACTGCGTGTAGAAGTATTAAAATACAGGACCAAACACACAAATACAAGAAATAAATAATAAATATAGAACTTCATTGCATGTTAAGGTTCTATATTTATTGTTTATTTCTTGTATTTGTATGTTTGGTCCTGTATTTTAATTGAAATATAAATGTAGGTCGTCGTTTTTGATTGTACTGTATTTTTTTTTTATTTATTTCTTCCAAATTTAAACATTAGTCCTACTAGGTAAACTCACGTACCTGTGGTGTGGGTGCTGAGAGTAGTTAAGTATGATAGATAATAAAGACTACCTTAATTAAAAATATTACAAAAAAAGAAAATAAGAACAGTACATAGAGTGAATTAAAATATTATATAAAAATAACAAGAGCAACATGAACAAGATATAAAATAAAACAAGATATAAAGATATAGCTTTTTCATTTATATGTTCCAAATTATTTTTTTGTTGATTATTTTTTCTATTAGAAGCTTTTTTAATTTTACAATATTTTTTATATTATACATCTCAGGATCTAACTTGCTGAACAGTTTCGTTAAAATCCTGTTATTGTTTCTAAGGCCGTAATTATTTTTTGGATTTTCATACTTTAATATATTCTGTAGCTTAATACGAGTATTTATGTTAGCAACTGTCTTTATTATTTACAATATAAAAGTTTTTTATTATTAGTATATAGGTAATTTTTTGTTTTGGTAATAAGATGTGCATAAATAAAATTTGCAAACCATATTTCAAGAAGATCCATTTATTCGTTAAAAAAATACAGCTATTCTTTTACAACTCTTTCTCCTTCCTCATCCAGGAGGGTCAATTCACAAACATTGTCGTAAGGTTCAACGAAGAATCAAATTAAACAAGTTAATTTTTTATTGTTGAAAACACAAAACCAAGTGAAGCTGTGAAATAAAATCTACTCAACGCATGCATTGTTTAAAGTGACACTACTATTATTTGACTCATTTATTCAAGTTGTAATTCAAGGTTCAAAAATAATTTCAAGCGATAGCCATTAAAACAACAACAAACAAACAAGCGATAGCCACATTAAATTCATTTAATTTGTCTAGACCCTCCATTTTGCACCGCTTGGACAATTTTAAGTAAGTGAATGGAGGAGATCATATTCATTCTCTGTCAGTTCAGTATAGATAGACTCCAATTTTGTCTAATTATCACTATTTTTCTGACCCTATAAGTGCCAATAACACCGGAAGTGGTTCGGATCAGAAGTCTGATTTCATTTCTTCAAATTTCCAGGCCATTGGGAGTCCAATGAGGTATGACTCAAGAGGTCAGACTCCTCGTTTTTGGCTGTGGAGGTGGTTACAAACACACCCACGCACAGGAATCTTAAAAGCTTCTTTCTATGGGACCGCTATAACTAACACTTACATGTTATTATGTAACAACGTACCTTTGATATATTTATTTTTGTGATCTATTTTTTCTTTACAATTTTTTAAGATCTAAAGATAAGAAAAGTACAAGCACAAAAAACAAAACCTCCTATGACATCATTGCTATTAAAGTGTTTCACTAAAAAAAATGAAAATCTATTTATCTTGTGAAGTTGAAATTTTGTTAGTTTATATTGTAAGGATCAAATTAATTATGACATAAGGGCTAATGGGCAAAAACTTTAAGGTAAAAAAAAAAAAAAAGCTAATCTATATTATGAAAAATAATAGTTAAGTCATAATTTCTAAGTCTGAACTTCTACCATGTAACAGTAATTGAAAAATGAAAATCTTTTTTACGATTTCTTCCTCTTATTTGCAATATTTCAATTGGCTTAAATATTGGCGATCTTCTTCAGACAAAACATCTTCGTAAAATTCAAAACAATAAATAAAAGATACAGACAGCGAAATCTATATAAAAGAAATATAGATTTTGGCCCCTAATGTGACTCGTAACAAAAAAGTATGTATAATATACATCTTGTGTGTGTATATAGGGTATCAAACAATAATTGACCCCCTCTATACAAAGGAAACTAAAAAGAATGAATAATAGCTGATAAATCCATGAAAGAGAGAATTTATTTTGAATTATTAACACTTATTTTAATATCTAGTATTGCTGCCACTCGAAGCTTTGATCGCTATTAATCGACGGGAGTACGATCGCAGGAGGTTTTGAAAAAGAGTTGTGTGATGACTCGTTTCTTAGCAGTCATAATTTCCAGTGAATAATGAATTGGTTCTTTAAACATTAGGGACTCGATCCCCCATTATGGAACCAATATTTCACAGACATTGAGATTGGGAGAGTTAAGAAAGTTGCTCCGGCTTCTCTTGCTTCACGAAATGTTACAGCTCTGATACTGTCAGTCAATCTTTTTCTTTTTCTCGGATTTTCAATTTTTTAAAAATGAAGAAAAATAATTAAAGTTATAATCACAGATTAAATAAATAACAAAATGAACCTTTAAATATGAAAAAAAACCTTCAATATTTACTTGGCAATAAAATATATTCAAGCGGGTCTAGCATTGTTTGACAGCCGTATATTCAAATCAAAATGTACGAACGAAATCAAATATACTATATATCTACACATGTAAAAAGAATATCTTTAATTTCACTGTATTCATGAATAGGATGCTTAGTATGTACATTAGTACTTTGTTAGTTACTTAGGCCTTACGTCGGCTCATGACCTGAAGTGGTCCTTATAAAATAGTATATAAACACCAAAATCTTATCAGGACTACATAAATATAAGATATTGCTACATAAGAATTCTTGTAACATAGTATTTTTCTTTTTGGCCAATGTGTATAGTGACCGTAGAACAGAAAGTGTAAATTACGTAAGAGAGCATCGTATATGAGTGAAAGTCTGTCTAAATACTTAAATACGAAAGATGATATGGATATACACATTCCATTGGAGTTATTGCACTCACAATAATACATACTAATGACACGCAGGCAGATAGATATTTTCACACTTAAAATATATTTTTTTTAGAGGGAAAACCGTGAACTTAAAATCGGAAACACATATTTTGAGTGATTATTTTGTTACCTTAAAGTAAATTCAGAAACTAAATATGATTAAAACTATATTTTTGTCAGTGTCTGCTGTATGTCACCTCATTACTGGAGAAAGTAAAAACTTTACCAGTGAATTTATTACTTACTATTTGCTTTGGAATTGTTTGAAACATTCATGACTATCTTACTACTATTCTCAGTAATAAAGGGTTAAGTATTTATGTCGTTCACAAATAAGAAAGTTGCATATAGTTTTGCTTTACAATATTCTTCATAACTAATTATTTCTGTAAAGTGTTTTAATGAAAATATTAATATCATTTTTCAACAACTAAGTACAGATTTTTGTAATTTTTCATTTCGGAGGATTTTACTGTAAATAAAAAGTTTACAAAATCTTCCATTTATACGAGTAGTCTTGGAAGATCAAGTGTAAAGGGTACGATCTTTAATGCCTCTAATGAATTTTGTCATTACATCTGCTAATCCGTAAATCAACAACAGGAGGCTGAATCAGTTTATCCCAGGCGACTGAAATTTAACTGTTTCTTCAATATTCAAAAGAGATTGTTTTCTTTTAATTTAGGACACGTGGCAAGGCGCGCAAAGAAAAAAATAAATGATTTTCCGTTATACCCACTTGGTTTCTTACAACGACACTATTGTTGGCGTAGAATGTTGACACCTTAAAGAAAAATTGTTCAAAGTTCCACATGTCACAGTGAACTGAAGTCCGTTATTATCGACTACAAAGATTTATATTCATTGAATAGAAACGACCATTGAAAATGTTTGAATTTTAGCAAAAGAAGAAAAAAGATGTTTTAAGAAGAAAGATATTTCACTCAAAAAAAAAAGATGCTTTCATTGGGAGCAAAAAAGTAATACACAGTTACAAAACCAGCAATTTGTTGAGAACAGAACTGTTCTAAAATTGATATGCCTCTGTTATTTCAGTTCTTTTTTTCTTATTTCGGTGAAATGAATGAATGAATTCTCCTTTAACGAAAGGTGGAGCAGTGACTGTTAGATGTCGTTGTTAGGCCTAACGTTTTGTTTAGAATGCCTGAAGGGAATAAAAAAAAGACATAACGTCCTTACGAGTTTATTTCAAAGACAAAGATATTAGATTCTTAAAATCCGTGTAAGTATTCCTTAGAGTTTAAAATCGATTCTGCGTGGGATATTCCCCTCAGAATAATTCGATTCGAATATTCTGTGATTTTTGTACTGTAAATGTAAAAATCAACCTGTTGCCCTGGAATCTACAGGTCGCGTTGGAAAGGCTTCGTGGAGGCCTATCATTTGGACTGCCTTTCGTAGCGTAATGATAGGGGTGTGGCAGACCTCCAATAGACAAAACACGAGTTGGACGGCTCCATTTCCATGCGAGGGTTCAGAGAGCAAACGATCAGAGATAAGCTGAAATCGATAGGTTTAATCTAATGCTTTATTATTTTTTATTCATCTTTAAGATTCTTTAATAATAAAAAGATATCTGAGATAAATTTAAATTATCATTTTTAGAAATGCGGAAGCCTGATTATGTTTTTGTATAAGTAGGAGAACAGTGTTGTGTTTGTATAATGGCTCTATTTTAAATATGATGTTTTTTACTACTTCTAGGTAGAAACTGAAAAATAAATAAATAAATAAATAAATAAACCGAGATTTAATAACCAAATAGTAACAAATTGTTATTTATTTTGAAATTCTAAGAATAGTAATAAAATTTTATACCCTAACTACTCTTAGGCTAAGCTAAATATAATTGGTGTAATTTAAAAATCCAAAGGTTTTTTTGTTTTGTTTTTGTGATGTTTATTCTGATCTCAAGATTTCAAAGATCCATTAACAAATTTTCTAAACAACACTCAAGTTACTTGAAGCAAGCAGAATTTCCACAGCAAACAGTTAATAACCTTCCATTAGTGTGTTAGCATCTTTTTGTTTGGTTTTTATGCTGTATTTCATGCATTATTTACATCTATTTCTTCATTATTATAATAAAATAAATCCTTTGAAAATATGTCTGTTGATACCAGAGTTCTTGGTTCTAACTTTAAAAATAATAATAATAATAATAAGGGTTCCTAAATTTCAATGACACTGGATGAAATTAAGATTAATCAGAAATTTAAAACTTATATACTACAGTGCAACATGGATAATTCGAAGCTGAAGGGACCACTACAAAACTTCGAATTATCCAAAACTTCGAATTAAACAAGTTACATCTTTTAACTTTAATTTCAGGTCCACTGAATGCTTGAAAAGATTATTTTGTCAATAAGTAAATATTTATTCAGAAAGATCATGGTATGAAAGACATAAACACTATATGTATGTAAACAAAATAAGATTTATATTACGTAAGCTACAGTACATATTACATTCAATTCAGAATATTATAGTTTTTCAAAAAATTGTGCAATGTCTGATTGTTTTGTAGAATTCAGTCGCTTAAGGTTAGCAAAATCATCAAGCATGTTTAGTGAACGGAAAACAGCTTCACTTACATTGGTTTGTCCTTCAATGTACCGACGAAATTCGCCCAAATGATAAGCGCCGAAAAAACGATGAAGGGATTGGCATTTCTTCTTCACACCCTTTTCCACCTCGCGAATGACGGCGACCTTTTCGGCGAACGTTAAATTCTTTTACACGCGTGGTTTACTGAAAGACATGGTGACACTGATAGCAGGAAGCTCGAATGGCGTCTGAAGCGTCACGTGTCGAACGGTGGCGGGAAGGGGATTTCAGTTGTCACGTGTCGAATTTCTTAACGATGAAACGCCGAAAAGTCATTATGGTTCGAAATTTTTTATAAAAAACTTCGAATTAAGGAAGTTGAACTTCGAATTATCCACGATTTTTTAACATTGATTTAATAATTCAAGGGACCAAAAGAAATCTTCGAATTAACCACGATTTCGAATTAAAGACGTTCGAATTATCCAAGTTCCACTGTATTTCATTAGTCATTCCATTGGATTTCGAATTGTTTAAACCAGACAAACTTTCGATGTTTCACACTTTAAAATACAATTTTAAAAACTATACATACAACATGCGAAGCTTTTCCCCACATGGAATCATTTATCAATCTAATGAAACTAATACAAGCGGTCCAATATATCGAGTTTACAAACCAATCAACGTCGGAATTTAACGTTTAACAATGAGATGTAATGAAATTTCTATTCCTTTTTTAGAGTTTCTATATTAGTTTAATATCGATAATAAAAACACAGTAATATGATAATAAAGCATTTATTTGCTGGTTAAAAAATTTAAATTGTATGATTTCATAACAACGTATTATTTGACTCAAAAGAAACCATTTTGAAAAATATTCTTCAATTTTATTTTGTAGGTTTGTTGTGATTTCTGGTTGCCCTAAACAAATCATAAAAAAGTTTTTCTTTACTACTGCATTAGTTTATTATTATTACTATTATTATTATTATTATTATAATTATTATTGATTAATCTTTGTGGATTTCTAATCTTTTAAGCGTCTTAGAACAGATCTATTCGATATTTATTGACTCGTCAGCTGGGATCACTCAAAAAAGATTAAAAACTGCATCCCTCAAGTTATTATGTTAAATTTCTGTTTCCTCATAGATTTTAATTCTAATTTATTCTATTTCAGTATTTTTGCAATTACAATTTCGAACAGTATATTAGGAATCAATTTCTGCTCTTCCCAATCTAGCGAGTTCGAAACATATCTTGTCCTGGGATACTTTACAATACAAGACTCTTCTAGCATTAGAAGTGGAGAAAGTATTCCAGTGAATATGGAGAACATAAAATTCCTATGATCTTTAAGGATTGCACAAATAGCAACTACAAAATAAAGTAAATTAATCTATATTACTAAAATCTTTTATTTCTCTGTCTGTGCAGTGCAATTTTTATTAATAGTTTCCCTTGCTGAGAAAGTCAGATTATAATTTTTTTTTTCGCCTTGCATGGGATTCGAACCGGGGACCTTCGTTCTCGCAGTCAGGAACGCTAACCATTGGACTATTGCTGGTCACCCAATATCCAATCATACTTTTATTCTATATGTTCACGCGCTATCAAATAATGAGTTCATTTAAAAAGGAATAAAATATCACTTTTTGCCATAACCGCTTGGAATCTATTCTTCTTGGATTATCTCATACTTACCAGGGGGAGACAACGGGATGGGATCCTAGTTACAAATAAAATCTCTGAAGAAGAGTCGAAGAAAAGTTGGAATTAGTTGATGTTAGATTTGATGAGTTGATATTTTATTCAAACTATATTTAGTCGAATGATATTTGCTTTATTTCTTTGTGCACTCTTTTTTTTTTTTTTTCTTTGAAGAATGATGAGGAGTTTCTTGAAACCTTTCTAAAAATCAAATTAAGACTTAGGCTCATTTTCCTTACAGATTTATTCCTGAAAATTTTTTTTTTTTTATTTTTATCCTTTATTTTTTTAAAGCTCAAAAACAACGAAAGTGAAGAGTCTACACTTATATTCCAATCATAATATACTTTTACAAATTTATAAACTAAATTTAAAACCTTGAAAGTAATTCAATAACTTTGAAAGAGGGGTGGGCCACGATAATTGGATTTTGAAATAATACAGTCGTGTTCAAGGATTTTTCCTTGTACTGATAAGATTGAGTCAATATTTCGACTTGTTTCTTTAGCCTTCTTCAGCAGGTGTTTGAGAGTTAAATGAACGTATGCGCTGCTGCTGTGGCATTGTTTTAGAGAAGGCGATTTCGTGTTTCTCCAAAACACTGACAGAGTAGCAGCGCAGAAGTTTCTGTAATTCTCAAACATCTCTTGAACCACGAAGGTTCCAGAAACCGAGTCGAAATATTAAATCAACTTCATCCTGAGTGGGACATATCTCTCGTACACGACTCTATTATTTAAATAACCAACATTCAAAAACTTTCCAAACACCAGTGGATATAGTTTAAGCTTTCTCTATTCTATTTTAGTCAGTTAATTATTCTTAACTCTATATTATATGTAGAAAGGCATTGTATTTATTTTTGAAATAAGTATCTGTTAGTACAAGACATTGCGTGGGAAAATTGGCACAAGTAAGTTAAAAAGGTTAAAAATATATATCTTCATTAAATTAAAAAAAAATAATAACCTGTTAACTTACATATATACAGAGTGATTCAAAATTACCTGTACAAACTTTAAACATAGGTCGTGAATATAAAAACAAACCGTATTCACAGTGGAACATATGTCCGAAAACGTCACCCGGATATGCTAGAAAGTAGACTAAGGTTTCAGCAATAAAAGATAACAAGTAACGTAGAGAACATGTTTATTAGTCCTGTGTTTACAACCTGACAGTGAGGTGTGCATTTACAGGTTCACAGTAGTTATTCAAAGTTCCTTCCACCAACAGTAATACACGTCTCATAATGTCGATGCATGGATTGCAGAACAAGTGCAAAAATGCGAGGCCTTTTCGCTGACATATCCAGTTGCCACAGCGACTCTTGCATCAGAGGCAATGGGAGTCTCGTAAAGGATGCCTTTGAGGTAATCTCCAATGACGATAGCTCAGACTGCCCAACTAATGTGCTGCTAAACAGCGCCCTCGAGCACATTCGGATGGCATTTGAGGACTTACGTTCTGCTATGAAATACGGTTTGTTTTTGTATTCCTGGCCTACCTTTAAAGTTTGTTCAGGGAATTTTGAATCTCTCTCTCTCTCTCTAGAATTTTATATATATAAATTCAATTTGTAAACCATATTTATATTATTTACGGAAGTAAAAGATATTTCTTAAACTTTTATACCTCATTCGAAAGGTAATCAACAAGGAAGTTTTCAAAGTCATTTGTACATTTATTGAATTATCAAATTTCAAAAATAAATCCACTTGAATATACAATTGGGTTAAAGGTTTTTATAAGTGTAGGTTTTAGCTCTTGTATTTTTCTTGTATTGAAGTTTTAACGTAGTGTTCACTACATTAATGTCCAAGTGCATCAAACTTCAATTAACTTTGACGGCTGCATTGTGGACGTAGCTAAAATTCAGCTACTGCAGGAAAATTTTAGCCTTTGTTTTAAAATTGTGTGAAAGGAAACAAACATGTGTAAAAAGAAATTTATCAAGTTTATGAATAAATTTTCTTTTTATACATGTTTCTTTCCTTTCACACAATTTAAAAGCAAAGGCTAAACTTTTTCTGGAGCAGCACCCCCCACTAATTTTAGCTACGTCCACAATGCAGCCGTCAAAGTTAATTGAAGTTTGGTGCACTTGGCCATGTATGTATTAGTGAGTAAAATAACGAGGGAAACGAAATATTACCAAAAAAGGGTTGATTCTTTCTATTATTTTTTTTGCTATTATACTGCTTGGGAGCTCTAATGATTCCATTTGGAATCTATAACTTTCATGTTTTCCTGACCCCATACTTCATGTCGGAAGATACTGTTTGGCATTGCTACTTTTAGTGCATTATTTTCCCATTCTATGGCACCGTTGCCAGCGGCGTGCTTGGTTTTACAAGCAGCCATTGGATGTTCGTTTTTGCACGTGCGTGTTGCTAAAAGTAGTGTTACGAATCCAATATCTTTGAAAATTATTAGATGGTTGGTAGCTTCTGATATTACACAATATTGTTTGGCATGTAATATTATATTATATGAAGAATTGTGCTGAAATTTGCATTGTAGTAGTGATGTATTGTTTAGGCCTACTAGTGTCCGTTGAAATTTTATGACGCCATATGGAATTACTGGGTCTGAGAAGTTTATTTTATGGTGTTAGGGATCTATTTTGTGTATACTTCCTTTTTAGTTTTGAATGTAGCTGTAATCAAATTTGTAATATATTTAATTGAATTATATTATATATTTAATTATAAAAAAACGATAAAATACACGAAATTGTGATGTAAATAAATAATTTACATATATTATAAAATTTAACAAAATTCTAAAATTTAAAAAAATTTAACAAAACGTAAAATTCTTCTATTATTCAATATAATAATATTTCATAATTAAAAAAAAAACCAGAGAAGAATATAAAATATTACAACTTCAATAGCATGATTATAATTTGAATTTTGGGTGATTTGTTTATTTTGTTTTCTCTATAAAATTTGTCATAAAAACGGTGATATCCACAATCCCATAACAATTCCCCAGTCCTAACGATGTCAAATGGAATCACAGCATATCTTCAATTTGAGTAAATTAAGAAAACAAAATTATACAAATTCTTTTTAATTATGTTCCAAGATATCATAAAAAACTTATGAAATATTCTTTTTAACCTGTAGAAATTAATTCAGGACAGATAGGTAAAAAAAACACAAAAATTAACATATCTCAAAAACTATTAAGTTTTGCATAATGGATATAGGCGGCCCTCGACTTTCACATAATTGGTTCCTGAAAATGTATGCGAATGTTGAATGTTCGAAAGTAGAGGGATGTAAAAAAAACCCATCAAAAATTGTATTTTAAAATACAACAAATTAAGTTAACGAGACGTGTTTAAAGTGCTTTCAGGTGTTTTCTTTATAAACTTCTCAAGAGTTAGTTGATTATCAAGAAAAGAAAAAAAAGTACGGTAAAGAGTTCTGTAACATGCTGTCTTTCTCAATCGCCCTACGTACTTGAGATGTACGTTCTCCATTGGGATCACATTGACAGTCAAAAATTTGTCAAAATGTCTTTATCTTTCCCTTTCGATGCTCTGGAGTTTTCTGCTTGATAAACTAACATTGGCTTCAATTTTAAATCACCAGCTAAGTTTCCACCAAGAATCAATTTCATTCGGTTTTTAGAAGGTTTATGTCCAGGGACAACTGATTCTTCCTTTGATAAGAATGTACGATTAGGCATTAACTCAAAATAAACCCGTCTTGTCTACAGTGAATATTTGCCTAGGAGAATATTCTCCATCTACAATAATTTTGGACAATGAGGAAATAAATTCTTTTGCAGCTTCTTTATCTGTATCAGCCGATTCTTAAGTGAATTTAATATTATGTAAAGAATACCTCATTTGAAAATTTGTCGAACCAGCCATTACTTGCTTGAAACACCGTGTTAGAATCTTCTCTTAATCTAGTCTTCCAATCTTCATGCAAACTAAGAGCCTTAGTTTGAATAATGGAGAAACTCAGAGGGACATCGTTTTGATGTTGAACATCAATCCATGATGCCAAAGATCTTTCCATTTCATCCATCACTCTGCCGTGTCTTTTGGAAACAATCTTTGAAAATATATTTCCACAATTTTGAATTTTTATTCTTTTTTTTTTCAAAATTGAACATATCGTAGACCTGTTAATGTCGTACGAACGGCCGATTGAAGCAAAAGATTCACCGCTCCAAGAATGTCTAATTATTTTCTTCTTTGTCACGATCGTATGAAGTTTATGAGTCCTTAATTTCTTTTTGTTCTTATCAACAATGCAGTTTCTCCGTTTTTCACTCATATTTATAAATTTACTAGCCCTACCCGGCATGCGTTGCATTGCCACTCAAAGAAAGAAAGTGTTTGTGTTTTAATTCGGTTTATTGAAGTGCTTTTGGATACACAATATTTTTTGTTTTTCTGTCTGGTGCATACATGAATAAATCAGGTGGTTTTCCGACGCGTGAGCAGGCTACATACAGCTGTCCATGAAGCATGTATTTTCCAAATTTAGTCCACACATTTGTAGCGATTGTCCCCATGCGCACGCGCGCCAGATATTGTAAAATGGTTCTATTAATTCAGAAACCTACACGGGCGTGCGCACAAAACTCACCAAAGTTTCATCGCAATCTGATGAATGGTATAGGAACGCATAGGGGACAAACAAACAAAGAAACATTCATTTTTAAGTACTAAGATGAGGGCGAAATATTTAATCATAATAAATTGACAAAACACAATCGTTGGCTTGGACACGTACTCTAACTCAAGATTAAACCTGTTTAATATGATATTCGGCCCCGTCACCGCACCTCGGAACCCTAATGACGTCCCAACGAGTCCCACTGCTCTAGGAGGCAATGTGTGAGTGCTCGCGAGCTACCGCGCTCCAGAAGCGACTGCATGGAAGCGAACCATTTTTGCATTATCGACAAAAATCTTTAAAAATTGAATTTTCAAAAATGTTCGAAATAGCGAATTATGCGAAAGTAGCTTGTGCGAAAGTCGAGGGCCGCCTGTATTATGGTTAAATAAATTGCAAACGAGCTCTACTATCACGCCCTGAAAGGAATATGTCGACTTAACAGTCACCCTATATATATATATATATATGTAGTGCAATTTAAAATTTAATGATATAACAAATAATATTTTATTGGTAATTTACATATTACTCTTTTATTACATTTATATGTGCTCTACACATATAATCAAATGTTACATAATCATTTAAGTTTTAAGATTTAAATCAGTATGCTCCACCTTTGTTTAAATTATTTATTAAAATAATAATAAATGATACACATTGCGAATTTTCGGAAATATTCCTTATTTAAGCTTTTATCAATAAAGACTAAATTAACGAATGAGAAAAACAAGTGACTTATTACTTATAACAATAAATAAAAGACACTTTCTAACAAAGGTACAATAACTTTGTAATCTAATAATACAAAACAATTTTGGTTAAAATGCTCAACTATCTAAATACAATTCTTATCAATAAATTTGTGAAAATCCAAATTAATAACCAATTCTTAAAACTCAGATTTATATGAAAGTAAATAGTGTTTTATCAAACCATTAGCTAATAACCAAAAGGTAATTTAGTTGTTCATTTCAATACCATCGTATCTATTCAAGTTCTGTGCTTTGCATTCCTGATTAACATGCTTTCTATATTCTTCCTTATTTTATTATCTATTTCCTTTACAATATTCCCACTTTAATGTCCAGTAAATGACCTTTACAATGTTCTGTTATTTCTGATCTTTCTGTAAGCTTGTATTCAAGAATTCAAAAGCACAGAACTTGAATAGATATTGAAACAGAAACTGAAGTGAATTGAACAACAATTTTTAAATCTTAAAACGTAATATTCACAGGATTGACCTAAAAAGGAGATATGGTGTTAATAAATAATAATTTATTTATAAATAACATGGCTTGCTTTTTATTATTATTTAAGAGTTACGTAATAACAAGTCCTACAAGTTATACGGTTGGTATTATGCAGTTATAACGTAATTGATCAATTTCTTCCTGTAATTACTAATATTCAAGTAATGATACGTCCTGCAACTGTCTCGTTTGGAATATGATTTCAATAGCAATTGTTATCAAGACAATTTGACGTTTGACACAGCGACAGAAGCTGTTACGAATGTCTAATCAAATTGTCAAAACTAAAAGACCTGACAATGAAAGAAAAAACATTAAACCAAATGAAACTCTTAGATGAGCTCCAACTACCATGGAAATAATTGCAGCACTTAGAAAACCATACGACTTGACATAAACATTGATTTTTTTTTTGTTTGCAGAATATTTGAATAAAATTGCAAGATTTCGGTTTTATTTTTCTCATTATGTAAATAGGAGCACTCGAGCAAAAACGCTTTTGTCAAATGAAGTCAAAAAACTCTCAATTACTGGCACTTCATTTTTTTTTCCAAGCTTTTTTTTGAAGTAATAGAAGCAAATGAAATTAAATCAATTTGTGTTTTGTTTCCTGTCCCTGTCAGATGTAATTTCGCCTTTAATTATTTCAGACATTTCGGGGAACCCTACAGCAAGTTGGGTAATAGGGAAAACAACGTCTTGTCTTTTCTGATTAGATCGAGCAACAATTAGATTGTGTAAACCAGTGGATATCAAACTCACACTCAATTCGTGATTCAGACTTCAAGTTGTTCCTAAGAATGGTTGTGCAATTAGACTTTTTAAGTAAAAATTATGTACAAATATTTATCTACGTCAGGAATTAAAGAAATTCCAAAAGAACTTGAAGCCTATTTTCCTCAAAATTTTATTTATTTTATTTTTTTAAAGGCGGGAAGAAAAAAGTTTTCTCATGTTCGTAAATTTAATATCTATCGAAAATAAATAAGAATTTTAAAATTTTCAGTTTTCTGAAAACATAATTAAATTCGTATTATTTATTTAAATCCGATTAATTTTAATCGTATCACAGCACGAGTACAGGAGTAGTAAAAGGGTTGGAATTTATTGTAAAATATGTATGGAATTACCGTTTTGTTTTCAATGCCTTATCTAAGGAAAATTTTTTTCACCCCCACAGATTCGTTGGCAAGAACCTACAAGGTTTTTTTTTTTTTTTTTTTCAAATACAGAATTCTGTCGTTTGCCATCTTTTTTTTTTCTATTATTGATGTATAATTTAGTTTTATAGTTTTATCTATAGTTTCTATTTATTTTCCGTTTCCATGCTATACCATGGCCTTAATTGTATCGTAAAACCCAATTAGCTGATTGAGTCATCTCCGCACTACTGATTTTTAATTGGAAAGCAATAAAATAATAAAGGGAGAAAAAGTGGGGGCGGGCTTTCCTACTCGAGCAGGGTAATAATGTGGCAATTACTTCTATATTGTGTTTCGGTTTGCTTCGGGTATTTTCGCCAGACTTTGGAGATGAGTGTCCGATCTCCCGTCTGACGAAAACACCTGACGAAAACACCTTGGGCAAACCGCAACACAATACGGAAGTAATTGCCACATTATTACCCTGCTCGAGTCAGGAAAGCCCCCCCCCTACTTTTTCCCCCTTTATTATTTTATTGCTTTCCAACTAAAAATCAGTGGTGCGGAAGAGCCCTGACTATGTTTATAGTTTCTCGTCCGTCTCATTCTTGAAGAATGCCAAGCTTCAAGAAGACCCATCCAAGGGTTTAAAAATTGTTATGGATACCAAAGTTTATCAGCAGCACTTACGCTAGTAGATTACAATAATTCTATCTATCGTTCATTGGATCGTGTTACAAAAACTGTACGAATGGGTTCGAAGAATTTAAAGCCTAAATAACAATTTAATGTTTACATATCAATTACGAACTGAAATTAAGGCCAACATAAAAGAATAAATTTAAAAAGGTTTATACACATTGAAATTTATACAATGGACAAGATCGGTTTCGCCTCTCGAACGACGCTTTGACAAGTGAGTTATCAAAGCCTCGTCCGAGAGGCGAAACTAGTCGTGTCTATTGTATAAATTTTAATATGTATTAGGCTTTTTTGGAATTAGTCATTTGTATTAGCCTTAATTTCAGAACTGAATGCTTACTTCCTTAAAATATGATTTCTTAAATTATCTTTTTTTTCTTAATGTCACGATAACGACAAGGCCTAAATCTGCCCAATATCAGCAGTGTAAATACTTTGCATTTTCATCAAATCTTCAGGAACTGTGTGACACACTCATGTCTGCTGATTGATCCAATAATACCCTTCCCAAATAATTTTCTTTATCCGTTTCAATCAGAAGCTAAAAGTTTTGAAGAGAACTCATTGTTGTGAAGTGTTTTAAATCTGTAGAATTTTTAGTTTACTTTCGTAGGAACGTGAGGCTCCGTCTTTGTATGTGTTTATCAGCCCTAAGAACTTTTCAAACGTTCCATCAATCTTCTTGAAAGTTCGCATGCTCATTTAAGGACAAGAAGAAGAAGAAGTTGAAGTTTTAATTGAGTGCACCACTCCAAACGAGTACAACACTATATATACAACATTTAAGTACAAGAGACGATGTAACTTTTATATTTTACATTATGGGTCCTTGCCGCAAAATTTGACCAACTAGATGACAAAAATTTCTGTAGCTAAACATTAAAATTAAATTGGATCCAAACTATTTAAATAAGAAAGTGGATTTAATTATTTTTTGTTTAGAAAATACAAACAGTTAATAGTGAAAATCTCAACTGCAAATACAAATATTCAGTAGATATTACGATGAAGAAAATATTAGAAAAAAAAACCATATGAAGGAAAGTAGATTCAAGTTCTGTCAGGAATTTCCTATTTTAAATTCATTAATTTTTTGATGCATTGCTACTCCTTCCTAAAGCGAACATTTCAACCATTTTAAGCTGTATATTAAATAGCAGGTTTTGAAGCTTGACATCCTCAATTCCTATGAGAATGTGATCGTAAGAATGTCGCTGACTGTCCAAATAATCAGAGATTTTGCTTATTGTGAGAATATTAGAAAAACACTGACGAAAAAGTTTGTGCGCCATCTGTCGTGCAGCGAATGTAACGGAACTTATTATTTAATATCCTTTCGCTCGGCATAAACATTATTCAGAGATTGTAAGGAATATTTATACTAAATATAGCTTTTTTTAATAAAAAAAAAAAATCACATTTTTCATTTATATAACAACCCCCCCCCCCAAAAAAAAAAAAAAAAATCCAACCAAATACTATTTTTGACATTTATTTTTAATTGTTTATTCTTATTGTGGGGAACTACTTTAGATTAAAGGACAATGTTAGTTTTGTTGTAAAATGAAAGGTTTTTCTG
This sequence comes from Thereuonema tuberculata, assembly GCA_023159025.1. Taxonomy (NCBI): domain Eukaryota; kingdom Metazoa; phylum Arthropoda; class Chilopoda; order Scutigeromorpha; family Scutigeridae; genus Thereuonema; species Thereuonema tuberculata. Next base: position 498,352 of record JAFIDM010000179.1, read on the forward strand.
GAAATAGAACATCAGTTTCACAATTCTTGTGTGATAAGGGTTCGCTTTACGACGGACTCTTTTAACGACCATTGTTAAGAAAACAGTAATATCGGTAAGGAAACAAAGTTACAATATTTTCAAACAATTATAGAAGCAGTAACAGAAGCACAAATAATGATACATTATCATTTGCGGTTTTATTTTATAACATAAACCAGTTTAAACTTATCTGCATTTGATAGATTGCTGAGATATTCAGTGAAAATTATCATCTTTTATTCGGGTTATCTAATTCCTTTTTCATTGTTTCTCCTTTCTTCTTATATAAAATACTTCCTTGAATTTTACATTCGTGTACTACCAGTAAGTCAGCGTCGTCAAACCGGTCATTACCTCTCAGTTCGTATTTCTTTAAAAGAATGTTACATGTATTATAAAGTTGGTGGAAGCAAGTATCCTTTCTGATCAAATAATATTAATAATAATAAATGCAGTGGTTAAACTTTAATATAAATCAGTTCGATTTAGTTAGCCTATTTTCAGATTCAATTCGTAGTAAATTACAGGGAAAATTTGAAGTTAAAAATGAATATTATACAAATTTCTTATCGTAAGCCATATCTGCTTTTTCTATTAGTTTATCTTGTTCAATTTTACGGAACTTGAATGTAGGTGATGAATGTTTGAAATATAATATTGTTTCTTTGTATTTAAAGATTAAGTTTAAAACAAATCCACAATATACTGTATAATATATATTTTGGTGGAAATGTCTGTTCGCTTGTTCCCTATACAATTCTATTCCCTCGGTCTAGAGAATAAAGTCGAGTTTGTCCGTCTGTATTCCTTATCTGAATGGAACAACCTTACCTTTGGTGGTTTGATTTTGATGTATCTTTATGTATAAACATCTTATGCAAAAATGTTGACAAAAACAAAAGAAATCTTACTTATTACTAATTTTCTTCACTTGATGAAAAACGTAACAGCCTAAATACATGCCTGACGAATATTGTGCTATTCTACAGAAGACTATATGTAGTTATTTATTTATTTCATAAGTTACATATAACGTAAATCTTACGTATAATATTGTATGTAGTTTATATATTAGTTTCTCAATAAAGACATTAGTTTCTGAAATCCTACAAAAAAGTTATACACTATAATCGCTACAAAATGGCTGATTTGGGTGATTGCTGATTTTCGTTGAATGTGACAAACCATTTTTTGCTCTTTCGCTTTTTTATTTTCCATTCTCCTTCATCGCACCCCCTGTGTTCGTGAGACTTGAAATTTAATATAAGAAATATTTAACAAATAAATAAATAAATAATCTGTCTGGAAACGATAGTGTTTGTGATACGTTTTCGTGAAATATTGCACAATACTATGTTAGACAAAATAATTATAATCATTATTTACAGGATTTTTTTTTTTTTTTGGTTATTTCCAGAATCAAGTTTAACATAAATTTTTAGACCTATTTATAGAAATAATAACAAAACAAATGTGTGTGATTCTCTCAATTACAGTTATCATATCTAGGATTTTCACAGTCTAAAGCAGTTCTTCCTAAATAATTCCCACATAAATATCAACAGCAATCACAAGGCTTTCACCAAACTAACCAATTTAAAGTAATTCCGGATAAAACATTCGGGTTTTTCTGCCCAAAAGCTTTCATTGCCCGAAGCAAAATAGATTATTCACAAATCAAAATCTAATTTGGTCTCGACATTATAATAAGCAAATACTGGGACATTTATGTAGATTATTGTTTGAGTTATCTTACCCTCAAGGTTCTGCCGCAGACTTACATATTTCAACAGGGACTCGGAAAATGATCGAAACATTTACAGTCACCTCAAAGTGATAATTTCCATTTAAATCTTAATAATTTATAATTGGAATAAACATATTTAATAAACATATTCGCTGGACTTGGGACAAGTAGAGATTCTTGGTGTCCGTCAAAATAAATATTTGCGTATCTTTTATGAATCTTGCATGATAAGATTGTTAGGTAGCTATAATCAGGACCTTTCTACTTCAAATGTATTGGAATATGGGCTTTGATAATTGTGTTTTTTCCTTTTTTTCCTTTAATAAAAAGTTTTTTCCTTTAATAATTTTTTTTTTTCCATTTGAATGTATTTGAAACCTTCGCAGACGACCACTTCCTGTTCATGTTTAAAGCATCTGTCACCAGGAGGTGTTTTTATTAAATATGGAAATGGCCATTTCTTTTTGTTCAACATCTCAGATAAGGAAAGGTTTTAATTAAAGATGACCCATTTCCACTTGATAAGGGGGCTTGACATGTGAAGCTCTGAAACGTCGTGGTCTTTTAAAGTTTTAAATATCAAGGTTAGTGCCAATATAGTTTTTGTATTTTAAACATTACCACACTAAGCTGTAATAATAGAAATATATAAAATTTTACATGTTTCGATGAGCCCCAAAAAACGGCTACGGTCATCAGAAATAAAAAAACGAACTAAAATTCAAATGAAAAAGAAAAGAGCAATTAGTGGCAAGTACCTACAGGTCCACTACCTTGTTCTTAATAATTTATATTGCATCAATTTTAATACATTTAAACTACACTGTATTAGTGTGGAAAAGTAAAAAGTATAAAAGTATAGAAATATTTTTGTATTTATGGGTGTGTATAAAAAAATTAACACACTTCTTAAGTAGCGACATGACACTTTGGAATTCTTTAGTAGTAGCAGTATATTACCATAATAAATTCTATAAATTATCTTAAAGCATTTCAAATTTACTGCTAATATTTGCTTCAAATGTTTAATTATTAGTAACTGTTATTGTTAATTATTATTGAATAATTTTATTACAATTTTACAATATATTTATAATTGTTTGCTTGTTTTTCAATTAAAAACTTAAAAATTGTTTAAATAGCGAAAATTAATAAAAA